>JAHLGO010000381.1:4913969-5005836 GCA_020615895.1 Ceriops decandra | reverse complement strand
CCCCTTTTGTTGCGTTCATTTTTGTTTAAAGGGCTTGTTTTGATTGAAACACACATGGTCGTGTTATTAGCTTTGGCTTGAATTGTCCGTTGTAATATTTGGTTAGTCCTACGTTCTTATTTTTCTGTCGGGTCGCTTTTTTATTTTTATTTTGAATTTTTGGAAGTTGAACGGTTAGAAATTGATGTGTCTGAGTCCAGCTGGATGCACATATACATCATACATCGATTTCATAATTAAATATGTATGAGTTTCCCGAAATTACGGTAATTTTTTGCTGGGATTCTTAAATGAAGCTTGGTTTCATTTAACTGACGTCTGATTATGTTCCGATTATACTTGGTTTCTCTCGAATTTTCGTACTTATAGCTTTAATTATGGTGTTTTGGTTCTTTCTGTTCCTTAGTTTTCTCTCTAAAGTTTCTATTTTTCCTGTTCTTGCGATTCTCACCAATGGAAATAAATAAATAAATAAATAAAGGATTATCAGAATCCTGGATCTAAATTGTGTTCATCTAGGAGGTTGATTTTCTCTCCTTTTTATTTTTTTCATCAGCTGCCAACAGACAACAAGAGAAATCTCATTAATTTTTTTGTCTTGTTAACTGCAAACAAAGTCTTGTTAAGGAAAGATATAAATGATGTTTCATCTACGTAGAAGTTTCTGGTTTTGAAATTGTTATTGGTCTATCGGGAGAGGAATGATTGATTAAGGAGGATATAACATTTAGAGTGATGCAGTTTCAAGAGAATGGGAAAACAAGGGGTCCAATCTGGTGCATTTGCTAGTGGTCATATGGTTCTCATTGTGATTTGATTTTTCTTATGATGGTAGACTACATGGATGCAAAATATGATGCACTCATTTGTACACAAAGAAAATTTGCCAATGTCACCAAAAAAAAAAAAAAAAAAAAGTCATATTGGGATTTGTAAATGCCATAAAAGGAGTATTAATGTTATAAAAGATATTAAATATATATAATTCTTAACAATTTGTTAATATTGGACATGGTATGGTGGTATGGTAGATATTAAGGTATTAAACCAGAAATTAAGATTTTATAGTACATAGATAACATTTTATAGCACATAAGGGAGAGCTCATGTTATGGAAGACATTAAATATTTGTATAATTTAAATAGTTTATGATATTAATTGTTGATCATACCATGATCGTAAAAGACAAAAAATTGGATTGATTTTTAATACAAACAAATTCATGGAATGTTATGTGCAGAGGAAATAGGTATTATTTGTTAGCTCAAACTAGGACTACATAGTTTGTTGGAGATGTTTTACAGTCATAAAATTATCTTCCTTTGATATCCACCTTGATGTTCCTCTGTACACAAGACCTGATAAGTTAGCAGAACATGAGATACTGATGCAGGCTGATGGTCTCTTTCTTAATATGACATCGACAGATTGGAGTTCAATATAGACTGATAGAATCTGTATTAGGTTTACCATCAACATTCTCTTGATGTTATGCCAGGATTAATAAATTTTCAGTCTAAATTCCAAGTAACCCTGTGGAATTTCTTGAAACTTCGTTGACTTTTACATTACTAATCATTTTTATTTTCTTTTTCACTGACTTCAGATACCCTTTTGCTGCACTTGCTAAAATTTTCTTTTAATGGAGGATGAAAAAGATGAGGTCATGCCTCCTCCAGATTCTCCTTCCTCCCCCGTAAATAATGATCATAATGACTACAAAGGTTCAACAAGCCACAATGTAAATGTAACAGTGGAATCTGATGCTCATTCATATGTGAAGGAGAATTACCAATCAGCAACTGTCCAAGATGCTTCTGATAACTCTTTTCTGGGCCAAGAGCACATTCTTCCTACAGAAACTTCAGTTCAAGATCAAACTCTTCCACCAGACGATTTAATCACTACTTCAACTGTTGATGAAGTAGAAACTGGACACAACGGTTTGGAAAAAGAATATTCAAAAACTCAAACAATAATAAATTCCTCTGATGTACAAGATACCAGAGAGAAAAATGAAAATGTTAAGATCTCTTCTAATGGACAATGTCATCAAGAAGAAATTGAAGCCCCACAAGGCTCCTCTAATGGACAGGAAGGTCAGGCTGAAGCTCGTCCCATGCAAAATACTTCTGATTCACTGCAGCATCAGGATACTGGTTCTATTGAAGTTCCTCATGTACAAATTGATGGCATTTCACCTGCTACTTCTGCACCTAAGATAGGAGTGCAAACTTTTGAGCCTGCTCTGCCCCATGTTAAGGTCAGGTCACAGCCTGATGGACTTGCATCTCCATGCGACAAGGTTGTCAGTCCTGCCATCAGAACACCAAAATCTGTTGATTCTCCAAGAGATTTTAAGCAGGCAGAAATAAATAGAGGTCTTATTGATACAACAGCACCTTTTGAATCTGTAAAAGAAGCTGTTTCAAAATTTGGAGGAATTGTTGATTGGAAAGCCCACAGAATCCAAACTGCAGAGGTAAATGTGACATGCTATTGTTATAACTCTTCGATGTTGCTGCATTTTCTTCCCAAAGATCATGGATTTCAATCTTTATTTCTTTAACTAGTCATCAATTCCCTTACTAGAAAGTAAGCACATATTGTTTCCTAATCCATGCCTTTTTTTTTTTTTGTCATGCTATTGCTGCAAAACTCTAATTTTCTGCACGGTAGATATCTCAATTCTATTCCAAGATGGGAATTATTTTAGTGCTAGATAAATTTAGTGTTTGTAGCAAAAGTTATGTTGGTGGTGACAGGAAAGGAATTTTGTTATGTGGATCCTGGGTAATCTGTTGGTGCCTTTACCATGAGGGAACCTAAGACAAATTGGTTATGGATGGATGGTTAAGAAAGCAACTTTCTGTCCTTGGAACTGCAATATAATAAAGCAGGATTATTGGTGTTTAGAAACTTTGTCACCCAACCACATCCCCTATGCTCTAATGGATTCTTCTTTTGTGCTCCATGGAACCTCTATGCTCCATGGAACCTCTATGATTTCAGCAGAACTAGAGATGGTGTTTGACTGCAATAATGTGAAACTTTTTTTGTGCTGCAGTGTAGTGCTTCGCTGATGCCAATGTTAATTCTGCTAAAAGACATTTGGGAGAAAATTTCCTTTGTTATGATTAAGTAAATAAAATAAAATTTTGGGCTAATATAACAAGCTTTGTTTTAATTCTGTTGTTAGTGTAAAAACAATGTTTATGGAGTTATCATCTTTGATTGTTGCTGGTTTGCCACCTTTTGTGCAACCCTTTTTAGTTCGAGAGTGAGAGCTTTTCTTTTCTTGGAATAAAAGTGGGTCAGTAAGTTGACCATTTTCCTGATTTTCCGTCAATTATTGCTTGCTTTTGGAGAATGTGCATCACTAACAGATTTCATCATACTTGAGCAAAAATAACATGCAGCCTTTCTTTAACTCTGTAGAGACACAAGCTAGTAGAACTAGAACTGGAGAAAGTACGGGAGGAAATGCCTGATTATAGGAAACAGTCTGAGGCTGCTGAAGAGAAAAACATGCAAATCCTCAAAGAGCTCGACAGCACCAAGAGACTGATTGAAGAGCTAAAACTAAACTTGGAGAGGGCCCAAACAGAAGAACATCAAGCAAAACAAGATTCTGAACTTGCCAATCTCAGAGTGGAAGAGCTGGAACAGGGAATTGCTGTTGAGGCTAGTGTTGCAGCAAAGGCACAGCTTGAGGTTGCTAAAGCCAGACATGCAGCCGCAGTTTCAGAACTAAAATCTGTTAGTGAAGAACTGGAATCCCTGCATAAAGAATATGCTTCTTTGGTCACCGAGAAGGAGGAAGCTGTGAAGAAAGCTGCAGAGGTTGTTTCGGCATCTAAGGAAGTTGAGATGACAGTAGAAGAACTTACCATTGAGCTGATTGCTAACAAAGAATCCTTAGAGTCTGCACAGGCTGCCCATCTGGAAGCAGAGGAACAAAGAATAGGTGCGGCCATGGCCAGGGATCAAGACTCTTTCCACTGGGAGAAGGAACTGAAGCAGGCAGAAGAGGAGCTGCAGGGACTTAACCAACAAATTGTTTCAGCAAATCATCTTAAATCAAAACTAGACACAGCTTCAGCCTTGCTGCTCGATCTGAAAGCTGAGTTAGCAGCATATATGGAATGTAAATTAAAGGAGGAAACTGTTGAAAAAGCAACAGAAATAGCTGAGCAAGATGGACGAGAGAAGAAGAGACATAGTGATATGCAAGCTGCAGTTGCTTCAGCAAAACAGGAACTCGAAGAAGTCAATCTCAAAATTGAGAAAGCAACTGCTGAGGTGAATTGCTTGAAGGTGGCTGTCACATCATTACAGTCTGAACTTGAAAAGGAAAAACAGTCTCTTGCTATGATTAGACAAAGAGAAGGAATGGCATCTGTAGCAGTTGCTTCTCTTCAGGCTGAGCTGGACGGTACTAGGTTGGAAATAGCCCTTGTTCAAATTAAGGAAAAGGAAGTCAAAGAGAAGATGACTGAGCTTCCCAAGCAACTGCAGGAAGCAGCACAAGCTGCAGATGAGGCGAAGTCACTTGCTCAAATGGCCCATGAAGAGCTGCACAAGGTGGGCGAAGAAGCGGAGCAAGCAAAAGCTGGAGCTGGTACGGTGCAAAGTAGATTACTTGCAGCTCAAAAGGAAATAGAGGCTGCGAAGGCTTCTGAAAAATTGGCTTTAGCAGCTATTAAAGCATTGAAAGAGAGTGAATTGGCTCAAAATAGCAATAATGTGAGTTTGCCTACTGGTGTAACCCTTTCATTAGAGGAATACTACGATCTTAGCAAACGTGCACACGATACAGAGGAGCAAGCCAACATGAGGGTGGCTGTTGCTATTTCTCAAATTGAGGTAGCCAAGGAGTCAGAATTAAGAACCATGGAGAAGTTGGAAGAAGTGAACCGAGAAATGGATGCAAGAAAGGAAGCACTGAGAATTGCAATGGATAAGGCTGAGGAAGCAAAGGAAGGAAAGTTGGGTGTGGAACAGGAGCTGAGAAAGTGGAGGGCTGAGCATGAGCGACGAAGGAAGGCTGGGGAATCTGGTCAAGGAGTTGCGAGCCCGCAGCCAAGCGTTGAGGGCAGCAAAGAATTGAAGAATCTTGAGACTGTACGTACGCAGGGCGCAGGATCTTACGTGCATGGAAGTAATGTTACAACTGCAATGGGACCAGAAGCGAAGGCGCAGAAGAAGAAGAAGAAGAGATCATTTTTCCCACGGTTTCTCATGTTTTTGGCAAGGAGGAGAGCACATGCAACGAAGACAGGGTAAAATGCAGTGAAACCGAGATTTTCCTTGCTATGTTTTGCTTAATACTTGAATGTGAATGTCGGTGATTAATATGGTGTTATATTTTTGTTATTATTGTGTGAATGATAGAGTAGATTGGTAGGAATTTGTAATTCTTTAAATACAGTGGCTGGCTGGATGGCCGTGGAGGAGGAGATGATGGTAAATAATAATAATAATAATAATAATAATAATAATAATGTTTAATGTTTATGAGTGCCCTTTTGGTATAATTTAAATTTATAGTGATGCGACTCTCTTGACATTGGTCTAATCGAAGAGTTTTATTTTTCAAGCTGGTTAGTCTTGTAATTTTCACTCGGTATTGTAAAACGGTGTTAGATGGCTCAACAATTACTTTCCAAATCCGACCTTAGCTCAGCAGTTGGTAGAGTGGACTGTGGTCTGAAAGCGGAATCCGGCAAGTCGGATATCCTTTAATTTTTAACTCCAAAGACGACATTAGCAATATAATTACAAAACCCTTAATAATGATACATCCAAATGATTTGTTTTTTTTTTTTTTTAAAAAAAGTAATAATTGTAAGATTGAAGTAGAAGTCTTGTAGTCAAAAATGAAAAGTCAGATGACATTTAATGTAATTTTTCCAATGGACAGACAAGGGAATTCAACCTTCAATAATCACGTTTAGGAAAGAAGGCAGAGTTAACCAGCAAGGGTTTGGACAATGGTTTTGTGCCATGGGTTGGACAGGTGCTCCACAAGGTTATCAATGGGCCCCACGTGAGTCACTGCAGCTTGCGTGAATATCCCCAGAATGGCTACCATCGCCAGCCTTCCTGCGCGACATCATCATTATCAGCAGTAATTCAATCAAGGCAATCGCAAAACCCACAAGAAAGACAATTAGCAATACGAATGAAAATGATAAATCAAAACCAACCGTTCTTTATCTCTTTAAGTTTCCAGTCGTGTGCGTTTTTTATGTCCTTTGCCAGGCCAAGTGGATTTAGCAGAGGACCTCCAGGATAGCTGGGTGCATAAGAAAATGAAAATTGTTTTATTTACAGTTGCAATTGGAGGCTTAACCGGAAAGAATAGATCTTCACAGCAGTATTCATTAATTCCAGACATGTTGCTGACACCAATGGAAAAACCAGACTAAGATGTAGAGGTCCACAATTGCAAACATAGAAGAAAGAACAATCACCCGGGTTCCAATCCTTCTAGTGCAGCTTCAATTCCAAAGAATGGTCCTTCTGCTTGAGATCCCGGACTTATGAAGTCCATGTATCTCTTGGTTTCAACAAATCTGCAGGAAAAAAGATAAAAAAAAAAAAAAAAAAAAAAAAAAAAAAAGAGAAAGAAAAGAAAGAGGGAGCTGTCGGACAAAGCAAATGGCATAAACAAATGAATAGAGCCAAATGACAGAATCAGTTCGGGTCAACTAAAGCTTTTATCACGGGTTCAGCTCTAACAACATTGATGCAAGTATGAATTCTTTTTACTTTCCAATATGATACTCGGAGTAGGACAAGCGAAAAGTGGATGGGGGAATTTTACCCCATCAGCAAGAGTTGGACAACGAGCAAAGTTGTGGTGCTTGCAAATTCATATTTCACAGCACCTGCTTCAAACCAAACTGGCAATTTGTTAATTCCCGTCACTCGGAGCAACTGCAACAAAAGTTTCAAAACAACCATTAGCCTGTAGGTAACTTTACATTGCACCTTCCCACTCTTCCCACTTCAATCTCAGTAAATTTAGTCAACTTAAATCAAAATTGCAAAGATTCTGTAGTCTTCCATTAGGAATGACTGAGTTCACTTACATCCGTGAAAAGAATTCCAGCAACTCCAAGCATGGCAAAGCGGGCATGGACCAACTCTGCCTGCACGTACCACTTCAAGCTTTCTGGATCCTCTCCAAGCCCAAGTGGATCAAACCCATAATCTCCAGCCAAGCTTGGGTACAGATAAAATCGTAGAATGTGAAACGGTCAAGCAAAGTTAAGCAACAAAATAAAATTTCAATACATATGAAGGGGAACAGGAACAGTTGCTCACGTTCCATCAAGATAAGGTGGAGGATCGAGGCCAGGAAGCCATGTGGGTCGTTGCTGGGCACAAACAACAATTCGAGTGGAACGTGGAGCGCTTCGTGTTTTAGCAATCCAAAATGTATCTGATGAAGCTAATGTTGTCTCGTTTACGTTCGTGCGAGACAAAAAGCATGAAGAAGAAGAGGAGGAAGGGGAAGGGGAGGGGGAGGAGGAGGAGGAACGTGGGTGGACAAGGAAAGCTCTTCCCAGTGCTACGGCCATCTCTCCCAACCAAAAAACTGCAAACCGATGGCATACACGAAAGCCACGTATATTTCTGTGTACTCCTAGCGAGAACAATGACCGATGCCCCTTCTATACTTAGAAAAAAGATGATAACATAGGCCCACCAACTACCAATTAATTTTCAGTTATATTTACTCACTAATATGTTAAGTCAAATCAGCTGTGTTTCTTTAGCAATGCGGCGAAATTAATTCATATACAGAAGAAATTTAAAAGTGAACTCAGCTTCTCCAATGCATTCAGCAACTTCTGCTCCTTGTAGAAGCAAAGCAACATTAAATCCTCAAAAAGTGTTATTGTGTTAAGAATAAATCCGACTGCATCAAACATGGGGAAACAAAATATTAAAGGAAGAATAAAAGTGAAAAGAGAATAGAAAATTTATGCAAACCAGAATCTATATGTTTATACATCTACATCTACAAATTTTACTATTTTAGAAGTTTTAAAATTACATAATAAATATATTCTTTTATATAAAAAAATAAAAAAAATTTACATGTAAACAAATTACATGTTAATTTCTATATAATATTTAATTAGTTTTACTTCTATAACAATTTCTCACTTAGAAACTGATTATTAAATCAATAATTATTACAATATAATTAAACTTTTATTGTAATTCAAAGGAGACAAACTGTCAAATATGTAAAGAAGGCTGTACACCAATTGCTAAAGAAAGGAGACATGAACTTGGTAAAAGAAATAAATCCAAGTTCAAAGGATTTTGCTAGAACTGCGATAAGTATGGACACAAGGTGAATGTGTGTTGGAATAATAGGTTGAGAATGAAGAGAAATGTGAGGCAAGGGTCTAGAGGAAGACTTTATCAAGAAAGGAGGCAATCTCAGGCAAACAGAAGTCATATTTCAATAAGAAATATGTTTGATTTGTTGGGAGAGATCTGTGGAAGATGTGAAAGAGTTGGACACATTGTTTAGGACGGTTTGACATTGCTGCCCGGTCAAATAATGCACAGGAGAACACACCAACCATTGCTGCACGGTCAAGGAATGCAAAGGAGAAAACCTACACAAGCTCCACAATTCGGCCCAAAAAGAAGAAAAGGAAGAGAAACGTCTATAGTTGTGGAAGTAGCCTTAAAAGCTTATAAGAAAGAAAAGCTATGGATCCTAAACAGTGGTTGCTCTTCACACATGATAAGAGACTCTAAGATGTTGAAGGGAGTAGCCAAATATGATTGAGGGCTAGTCAAATTTGGAAATAATGGTGCCTTAAAGATTCAAGGTATTGATACTGCTAAAATTAGTGTAGAAAAGCTAAAATCGAAGAAAGTGCTTTATGAGGAAGGGCTAAAACACAATCTAATCGGTGTTAGCTAGCTTTGTGATGATGGATATGAAGTTACTTTCAACAAGAGTGGCTACACAATAAAAAGAATAAAAGATGGTGTCATCTTTACTAAAGGTGAAAGAACACATAGAAACTTGTACCAAGTTTCTAAAAGCATAAACACATGTTATATGAGCACCAAAGATGAGAACTTATTGTGGCATAGAAGATTGGGACATCTTGGACAAAAGAGGCTAAATAAGTTATCTAAAATGAAGCTATGAGAGATGTACCCAAGTTGAGAAGAGAAAGAGATGTAATTTGCAGCACATGTCAAAAGAAAAAGATAGTGAATGCGCCACACAAACTGTGGAGATCCAAACGAAGAAGCTATTGTAGCTCATCCACTCAGACATTTATAGGCCGATGAGACAAAGATCAACCAAGGGTCCTTTATTGATGATTTTACAAGAATGACTTACATTATGTTCTTGAAACATAAATTAGAGACTTTCTATAATTTCAAAAGCTATAAAAGGTTGGTAGAAAACTCGTTGGGGGGGGGGGGAATGAAAAGGCTTTAGACAAAAAATTGGACAAAATACACATACAATGAAGTTAAGGATGATTTGAAGAAGTATGGAGTGAAGCATGAATATACTAATCCCTACACACCCCAACAAAATGGAGTGGCCAATAGGAAAAGTAGAAGCCTAGTGGAGATGGCAAGAATCATATTGGCTAAGCATGGTACATCACATGGCTTCTTGAGAGAGGCTATCACCACTGCAACTCAAGTTCAAAACAGTTGTTTGATAAGATCATATACAAAAAAGATACCTTATGAATTGTGGTATGATAAAAAGCCAACTATAAAACACTTTAAAGTGTTTAGGACCCCTTGCCTCATTAAAGTCAACGGTAAGCATCTCGATAAATTTGATAAGAAGGCTAATGAAATTATATTTTTGGCCAAATGGAAGAGGCTTCAGATGCTACAACAAAAGGTTGTTGAAAATGGTGGACAACTTTGATGTTAAAGTGATTGAAGATGGTGCTGTAATGTAATTATAGCACGTGGAAGCTGAAGATGCCATGTATGATAATTGAAGAGAGTCTGATAGTGATGAATCTGAGGCTTTCAACATGAGGAAGATATTGATTCTTAAGTTACAAGTGATAAAGAAGAAGAATCAAGGTGTTTCCAAACTCTTAAAAGAGTTAGAGCTAGTTGAGGCCAAAAACATTATTAGCAAGAAATGACTCTATATTGACCAAAAGAAGACTAAAGGGCAGTGAACAAACCTCATTGATTTTAGAGGTTAAACTCAAGTTTATGGAAGAAGCATTAAAGCACAAGGAATAGGTGAGTGCTATAAATGAAGAGCTTGACCAAATTGAAAAGAATAACACTTAATGTTTAGTCCCTAGACCTAAAGGTAAAAACATCATTAGAACTATGTGAGTGTTAAAAAATAAGCTCAATGAAAAAGGTGAGGTGGTAAGAAACAAAGCAAGACTTGTCTACAAAGGCTACTCATAAGTAAAAGGTGTTGACTTTGAAAAGACCTTTGCTTCAGTGGCCAAATTTGAAGCAATCAGAATTCTCATGGCCATTGTTGCTTAGAGGAACTACAAAGTCTATCAGATGGATGTGAAGTTGAATAACTTGATGGTTTTATACTTGATTATGATGGATTAAGTGTGTGTAGATTAAACAAGGCTTTATATGGCTTAAGCAAGCTCCAAAAGCATAGTATTCAAAGCTAGATACATGCCTTAAGAACATAAAGTTTAGAAAAGGGAATGTGGATAGCAACCTATATATCAAAGAAGACAACTAGGGCCAATTAATTATTGTGGTCAACATTGATGACAAAATCTTTGCTATAAAAAAGGAGGCCCTATGCACTGCCTTTGCTGAGCAGATGAAGAAGAAGTTTGAAATGTCCATGCTTGGTGAAATGAAATTCTTTTTAGGATTATAGGTATTGCAAGGCGAAGCTAATTTTTCTTTCCCAAGAAAAGTATGTTCGTGAGCTGTTGAAAAGGTTTGGGATGGAGAATTCTAAAGAAGTAAGCACTCATGGTTAAAACAAAGTTAAGCAAAGATAAAGAAGATAACATGGTTAATCAGAAGGAATATAGGAAGTTGACTAGAAGCTTACTGTATTTAACAGCATCAAAGCCTGATATTGTTTTTACTGTAACCTTTTGTGTTAGATTTCATATTGACCCCAAAAAGTCCCATTTTGTGACAGCTAAGAGAATTCTCAGGTATGTGAAAGGCAAAACTAATTTTGGGCTACTTTATGATAAGAGTAGACAGATTAATCTATATGGATAGACAGATGTAGATTGAGTTGGAAATTGTGATGACAGAAGGTCAACATTCAATAGTGCATTTTATTTGGGTAGTATAAGTGTTTTATGGTATAGTAAGAAGCAAAATTCAATGACTCTAAGTATTATAGAGGTTGAATATATGGCTATGACTCAGGCTTGTACTCAACTTCTATGGATGAAACAATAGCTCAAAGATATAAAGGTGGATGTATAGCTACCATTGCTGATTGGATGTGACAACCAAAGTGCTGTCAATTTGTCAAAGAATCCTATCCAACACTCCAAAACTAAATACATTGAAATCAAGTACCACTTTATTAAAGAAAAGGTAGAGAAAAATGAAGTAAAGTTAGAGTATATGCCTACCTCAGAGCAAGTTACTAATATATTCACCAAACTTCTGTTAAGAGAGATGTTCCAAAAGTTAAGGTTGCTCCTATGTGTTAAACCAACCCCTCGAGGTTGAGGTATTTACTAACCCCTCTTCCCTTCCCTCTACTATTATTCTTTGGATTTGTTGTCAAAGGGAGAAATATTTTGCATAAATCCAAAGAAAGGGTATGCTGATAAAAAGAGGGAGTAGCTTGATGGATAAAGGGGGAGAAGTAGACAGGGGGAGTAGTAAGTGATGCAAGTTTCAAAGGGAGCCAAATGACTTTTTGTAGGGGATGTTGTACATGGTTGGATTTAATATGTTGGTAGATTTAATGTGGTTGGATTTAATAATGTGTTGTTAACAAATCCAAAGGGGAAGATTGTTAAGCCTATCTTTGATGGCTAGTATTAGATTTATTGTCAATACTATCTCACATGATTATATGTGTTGATTTGATGTTATGAATACTGTTGAGATGTAGTGAGGTCATTGGGAGAAGCTGGTGATGACAAGTAAGCCCTAGCGTTGAGGAGTCAATGTTGATCGTAATCTTAAATTTTAAGGGTCAAGGTTGACCGTTGACCTTAAATTTTAAGAAGTAAATATTAACTATTTACCATAAATTTTAGGAATCAAATCTAACTATTGATTATAAGGCAATATGTGAGAATTAACGATGACCATTGATGATCGTGTAGCCCTAATCCTAAGGCTTTATAAAACCCTTAGGTGTCTTACAAAAAGATAATTAAGATGCTATAGAAAATTGAGTGCATGGTAAAAAGAGAGGTGAGTGGAAAACCTAGGGAAAAAGGAAGGTGAATGGTAAAAAGGGGGCAGCCAACCAAGGAGAGAGCAACAACCATTAAGGAAAGAAGGCAAGGTATCTAGCCAAAAAGAGGAAGAAAGAAGGCAAGACAGCCAACCAAGGAGAGTGCAGTAGCTTGCAAAGAGAAGCAGCAAGGCAATCGACCAAGGAGAGAAAGAAAGAAGGAGCAACTACCAGTAGGAGGTGGAGTAACAGTTGGCAAGTAGTGGAGTAGAAGTAGAAGGGTCTAACATTAGTAACCAATGCATAGGGATAAGAACAGCGGCATGAGAAAACAGCTATAACATGTGGGGAGAGCAGCAACCGCATAAGAAAACTACTATAGTAATCAGGGAGAGCAACAGTGACATGAGAAAACTGTTGCTACGTGAGAAATCTACTACAGCAGTGCAAGAAAATAGCTACACCACATAGGAAGAGCAGTAATGGCACGAGAAATTTGTTGTAGCATATGGGGAGAGCAACAGCAAGTGCAGAGTGTGTGGACAACAGGTGCAGAGAGCACAAATAGTAGTCACACTATATGCAAATAACAGGCACAAAGAGAGTAGAAAGCAAGCGCAGAGAACGCAAACAATGAGTGTACAACATGTACGGATAGTATTAATAATGCATAAGAACAGCATTAATTGCGCACGTAAACAACAGTGGATAGACATGGCAGTGCATACGAAGAGCATTAATAGTGCGCGCAGACAGCAATGGCAGCACATACGGACAGTACTAGCAGACTGTGCAGACTGTAATAGTGGCGTCAGTGCATGGGTAGCACAAGTAATAGGTGAGACAACACCAGCAGCGAGGGAAGGGGAAAATCTATATTCTGCTTCAGCAAATTGTACACATAAACAGGGTGAGATTTGTTAAAAACTAGGGTGAGATATCCTTGGAGTGAATGAGAGATCTTTGTCAATAGTTAAGGAGTGGTCCTTTCATAAGTGGTAAAGGAGTGATCCTTCCACAACATTATTGTATCCCTTGATAACAAGAGTGGATTATGTGATTTAGGAGTGATTTTATCACACCATGGACGTAGGTTACACATTGTGAATGAACTATGTAAAAATTGTCATGTGCTCTTGGGTGTTTGCACATTATTTCTTATTTGTACAATTACACTCACATAAAGGAGAAAATTAAAAATTGGATCATCGGCTCTAATAAGTAACAAAGGTTAAATCCAAATTGATTTGTAAAAAAGGGATATCTCACATTGATTCACCCCTTCTATCAGTGTGAGACCTAAACTGGTCCGCATTAAAGTTAACCTCTTTTTGCTTTCCAAAAATTTAGTGCTTACAAATACCAACATTTGTAATTTTTATGCCAAACAACTTACCCTTTATTGCAAGTAGTTTCATTCCTTTTTCACTCATATGTTTGATTTTGTAATGTCAAATCCTAGAATCATTATATCTTAACTCTTAACTTACCTTAATAACTCCCACTGAATCCCTTATACTTAAGGTTATATAAAGTGTCATAATCTTATCTCTTCTTAATATCACCATTGCTCTTTTGGTGATTTTCCATAACTCATCAATAAAAGTCGTAGAATATCCTTCTTTATCAAGTTACCTTATAGATTAAATTCTTTTTCAATTGCAAGATATTCTAACTCTTCAACTTCCATATATATCCATTTGATATCTTTACATGAACATCACTTTTTCCCATTATATCTAATTGTTCATCATTAGAAAGATAAACATTTTTAAAATTACCAACAACACAGTTTTGCACTCATTTTCTAAGAGATGTTAAATGAGAATATGTTTTAGAATTTAGAATCTAAGATTTCATTAGATTGTTAATGCTTATAATAAAAAAGTTTGAGATATCTTTAATTGTTGCATTCACAAAATCTCTATATGACTTTTCTTTTTTAATTGCTTGTAGTCTCTTTTAAAGTGACCCTTATAGTTGTAATTCCTATACATAATGTCAAATTTTGACTTACTTTTTTCCTTAGATTTTGATCTACTCTTATTATCATTATGTTGAGTTGTTCTTCCTTTATCTTTAGTACTTAAGGCAAAAGTAGAGCTATATGATACATATAGTTCTCTTATTTGAATTTCTTTACTTAGAATTAGATCTCAAACTATGTTGAACTATAATTATTACAAATCAAATGAACTAATTTTTGTAATTTCAATGACATTTTAACTTTCTAGCAATAAGAACAAAAAATTCAAAGCCTTTACCTCTTCATTAAAATTAATATTCATCAAACTCAATTGACTAAAAATGAAATTAAATTCATTTATATGATCTACAACAAAGATATCCTTTTGAATCTTCGTATTAAATAATTTTTTCATTAGATATATTTTATCAAAAATACATGTTTCCTTATATGTATAAGTCATCACCGTTGTTAATCTTATGATGGTCTTCTCCATTAGGATATTAAAAAAAACATGTTGAGTTAACATTAATAGGTTGACTTATAAGGCTTATCTATCCAAAACTCCTAATCTTCCTTAATTATCAATTCGAGTTTTTTTTTTTCTCAAAAGAGATTGATGCAGCTTTTTTTTGGTACAAATAATCTTCCATTTATGTCTTTTAAAGACCAAAATTGATATCATCAAACTTGTTAATCTTTACTTTTCCTTCTTAAAATGTTATCACTGCTACCATCCTTTTGTCCCTTTTAAAACTAAAGTTCTAATATTGTTGAGAAATAAAATATTTAAAAAAGAATGAAAGCATAAAGAGCATAAGAAATTTCCATGGTTCAGAACTTGAATGCTCTTATATCCATAACCATACTAAAGTTTCATTATTTGAGGGGTTTTTAAATTACATAATAAATATACCATTTTATACAAGGAGATAAGGCAACTTTTATATGAAGGCAAATTATACATTAACCTTATATAATATTAATCAAGTTTCACTTTTACAATACTTTAAAGATAAGTCTAAATGGCTAGTGAAGGACAATCTAAAAAACAATAGAAATTTTAACAAATCACTTGAAACTTTGATCCTAAGAAGTGGTTATGTGTAGGAAAATGTCACACATCATGGCTTATTAGATATACTAAAAAACCTGACCTTTAAAGGGTTTATAATCACTAGTGGTGCCTTAGGTGGTTTACTGGCCATAAATTTGTCTTATATGTATTGATTATCAACGATGAAGTCATCTCTTAGGACCATCTTATAGCACTAACAACTCTTTAAGTGCCCTTAATTATGGTAGCATTAATGAGAGAAATTTAACCAACAAAAACCAAGATACGGAAAAACCTAGTGTGTAATTATGTGTTAAAGGCATTGTAAAAACGAAGATAACACTTACAAAATCAAATTTTTATAGGAAAAGAATAATACTCAAATCCAAACATTAAACAAAGTAAATAATACACCAACTAAAAAGTCACTTTAGCTATATATAATATAATGTCAATGGAAACACTTAAGTTCTTTTTATACAATATTAATATATGTGTATGTGTATATGTCTATGTGTGTTTTCTTTTTCAAGAATCAAAGAAGGAAGCTTTATTCATTCTTAGATAGTTCCTAAAAGATTGTTTAAATAAAAATCACAATCATTAGTAAGCTTGTTTTTAAAAGAGTTAACTTTACAAGTGTATAAACTACACTATTGAATTTCATACTTATATGTAAGGCAAAAAAATTAACAAAACTTGTTGTAAGCACATGCAGATCTTTTGTGTGAAAGTGGCAATTATACTTTTAAGAGAAGCTTAAAGAGATTATAACAAAAGGAAAACTTCAAAAATGAAAAGAAGAATCACACCTTTACATTGATCTTCTTCTCATTGATATTCATGCCTATTTTAGTTTTCAAATACTCAAATTTATTTCTTGTCAAAACCTTGATCAATATATCTACAATATGTTCTTCTAAGTTGCAACTAATTAGCTTCACTTCTCCTTTTTGCTACATTTCCCTAATTAGATGAAACTTTATTTCCAAATGTTTTGTCTTACCATAAAAGATAAATTTGTTTAGATAACTATTACTAATTGATTATTTACATGAATCATAGTATGCTCTAATTATTCTTACTTTAATTTAACTATTATTTTCTTTAGCCAAATTGCATGATTCACTATAGTAGCAATAGTAACATATTGGTTTCTATAGTATATATATTATACAATTTGTTTTATTTATTTATTTATTTTAACTTTTTAGAGCTTTAGGTGAACATTTTATATCTTATAAGAAAAGGAAAGCTTAAGGCACTTCTTATGTCATTAGAACACTTAGCTTAATGGCTACTTAAGAACCCAAATAACTCTACTTTAGCTTTTTTTAAACTAAACTCTAAAATCAACTATTCCTTACACATATTTGATTAAATTGTAGTAAATCTCATTGGGAACCTATATATACCTTGAGAAAAGACTTGTTGCATACATTATATCAAGCCTAGTTATTGTTAAATATAATAGGCTTTTAATAAGACCTCTATAGCCAGTATAGTTTGCTTTTTAAGCTTTATTTTCTTTGCAAATTTTTTACATATTATAAGGTGTTAAAATAGGTTTGTATTAGGTATGCAATGTTTTCTGAGCAAATTAGTGGCATACTTTGATTGATTAATGAAGATGCCTTCTTGAGTTTGTAGAACCTCCATCCTTTAAAAAAAATTAATTTCTCTAAGTTCAATCATTTTAAAGTTTATCTTCATTTTGAGCTTGAACTTATTAGTTAATACTTTTTACTTCTTGTATCACATCATGGATGTAGCTCACACATTGTGGGTGAACCATATAAAAATTGTCGTGTGTTCTTGGGTGCTTATGTTTGATTGATATCCGTACGACTGCTCTCACACAAAGAAGAAAGATAAAAATTGAATCATTGACTTTAACAAGTTACAGACGTTAATTCGAAAAAATTTGTAAAGTGTGAGACCTAAAGAGGTCCTTATCATAAGCAACAAGACCAAGGCATTGAAGGACTTTGAATGACCCAAAGAAATGAGCAAATAATTTCATTGATAAGTGAGTAACAAATAACTGTTGACATGGTTGGAATCTGAAATAGACCTAATCTTTTATTGCAAACTCACATTTAGTATGATGTGTATCACTGTGCTTCTTCATTTAGGCTTGGGCTATGACAAGATTGTCTTTGGGAATTCGAAGCAACTTGTCTTGATCCTATAAATCTTTATTAACTTGGTTTACATAAGAAGACCTAGCTGTATGCCTTGTAAGGATTGGTGGAGCTTGACCATAAACAGCCTCAAATAGGGACATTCTAGTTGAGAAATGATAAATGATATTGTACCACCATTCTATCCAAGGAAGTAATTTTACCCAATCTTTTGGTTTGTCACTTACAAAATAATGAAGGTAATTCTCTAAATACCTATTAATGATTTTAGTCTACCTATCCACTTATGAGTGGTAAGCAATGCTCATATTTAACAGTGTTTCTTGTAAACAAAATAGGTCCTTCTAAAAATTACTAGTAAAGAATTTATCTCGGTCACTAATAATGGATTTAGGAATGCCGTGTAGCTTCATACTATTTTTAATACAAACTTGAGCAACAATAGAGTAGTATAAAGATATAAATGGCACAAAAATGAGCATATTTAGTCAATTGATCCACAATAACAAAAATAGTTACTTTGCCTTGAGACAATGGAAGTCCTTTAATAAAATCCATAAAGATATCAGTCCAAGTTTCTTTGGGAACAAGTAAGGGTTGCAGAAGACTAGGATATGCCACAGATTCACTTTTATGACATTGAGTCATATTTAGTTACAAACCTTTTGATTTCATTCTTTATACCCTTCCAGTAAAACTCATGATAAAGTCACTTATAGGTACAAAAACTCCTAAATGTCTAGCAGTTGAGGAAGTATAGAAGTCTTATAAGAGTGTGTCCTTGTAAGCAGAATTAGCAATAAGTGCAGTCCTACTCTCGTAGCTCAAGTCTGAAAAATCCTAGGAGTAATGGGCAATTGAACTAAGATCTTTTTACAATTTTTCAATGATTTTCGAGTTTTAGGACTATTCCACCACTCCTTTCTAATTTGTGCAAGGATATTACAAGTAGAGATAGAGATTGCTACCAATTATGTATTCTCTAAGATACGAGATAATCATCAGCAACAAGATTTTGATGTCCTTTCTTATAGATAATCTCATAGTCATATCCTAGTAGTTTAGAAATCCATTTTTGTTGCTCCATAAAAGAGATCCGTTACTCCAATAAATATTTCATACTCTTGTGATTAATTCGAATTTAAAAACATTGCCTAATCAAGTAAGGACATTACTTTGTAACTGTATGGACTACAACTAACATCTCTTTGTCATAAATAGACATACTGAGATGTTTTAGTGATAGAGCCTTACTGGTAAAGGCTATAATATGACCTTCCTACATTAATATTACACTAATTCCAACTCCAGAAACATCAGATTCAATAATAAATACTTTACTAAAATTAGGTAAGGCAAGAACTCGTGTAGTAGTCATGGTTTGCTTGAGGAGCGTAAATGCTTCCTCCGCTTTAGCACTATATTTGAATGAATCCTTTTTCAAAAAAGCTATCAAGTTGGCACTAATCTTGCCACAATTGTGAACAAAATTGCGATAATAGCCAATTAATCCTAAGAAGCCACGTAATGCCTTAATAGTTTTTGGAATTGGCCAATCTAGCATTATTTACACTTTAGATGGATCAATGGCCACACCATGGAAATAATATGACCAAGATATTTCACTATTTGGTTAGCAGAATTACACTTTAACCTCTTGAAAAACAATAAATGCTTTTAAAAAGTAATAAACACAATACGTAAATGTGATAGATAAGCATATAGAGATGGACTATACACCAAAATATCATCAAAACATATTAAGATAAACTTACACAAATATGGGCAAAAAATATCATTCATTAAGCTCTAAAATATGGATGGAGCATTAGTAAGCCCAAAATGCATAAACAAAAACTTGTAATGGTCACCATGTGTTCTAAAAGCTATCTTCTGAATATCTTCCTCATAAACTTAAATATGATGATAACTTGATCTTAAATCAAGTTTAGTAAATAGCTGGGCACCTCTTAATTCATCTAATAACCCATTAACAACTAGAATAAGATATTTATCCTTCATAATAATGCGATTAAGTGCTCAATAGTTAACATACATCCTCTAAGATACATCTTTCTTTTTTACCAAAAGAACAAAGGAGAAGTAGGGACTATTACCAGGTTTAATGATGCCTACTTCCAATATCTCCTTCATAATCCTCCCAATCTCTCCCTTTTGGAAATATGGGTAACGGTGTGGTCTAACACATACTCTCAAGTAATAAAGGAATGTAATGATCATGTACCTTCCATAGGGGTAAATTCATAAGCCCCACAAATAAATCAAAGAAATTAGTCGATAATATATTGACATCTTTTTCATTTATGGAATAAGATTTTGTTACTTCTACATTGTATAGCTACAAAAATAATCCCTATTTTGCCTTCTAAAGAACTTTCTCCATCCAATGACTAGTAATAGTTGTAATTTTGCTACCTGCCTTCCCTATAACTTTACTACATGCCTATTTAACTAAAATTGCATTGCCAATTTGTCAAAATTCCAAATAATATCTCTTAAAGTTCTTAATTAGTCAATGCCAAGAACAATCTTATAATCTTCTAAAAGTAACAAAAAGAGCCCAACATAAATAGTTTAACCTTGTAATAGGAGTTTTATCTTCGTGCACTTGCCATAACATGTCAAATTCCTACCATTAGCAACCTTTACAGCAAACTTGTCGCAGTCTTTGATTGGAAAAGTAAGTTTTTTTGGAAATTCTTTCATCCGTAAAATTATTGGTACTTCCTAAATCAACTACCATTACTAGTTTTCTTTTAGTAAGCCCATCAATTTTCATAGTTTATGGATTAGAATACCCTGCCAAAGCATGAACTGTAAGCTCATTGATGTATTCAACATAAATGTCATTACACTCAGAATAAATGTGATCATCATCAGCCTTATCAGCTTTCTCAACTAGTTCAATCATTAAAAGCCCCTTTTGTTTACATTAATGCTCCTTATGCCACTTTTCATTACAATGCCAATATAGTCCCTTTGCCATCTACTCTTTCAATTGCTTTAAGTCAAATGTCTAGCATTAAAGGACAATTTGAAGAGGATGAACTACTATTTCCATTTGTTTTGCTAACAACTTTTTTGGCAATGAGGTGACAATTTTCAACACCAAACTTCTCCTTTTGTAAGTGAGAAAAATAGATAGCCATTACCATTGTTCAAGGTTGACGAGCTTTAACTTCTTATCAGATGTTAGAAATAAGTTCTTCAATGAAGGTGGCCACCAACTGTCTTTTTAACCAATTTTTAGCTCGATTGGTAAGTCACTTAAAACGACTTTAATACTTTAAGATAGTTTGTGTTTGATGAATTTTTTCGAGCTTTCCATCAACATTGTGATATTCTGAAGGCCCAAAAGGTATAAGAATGAAGTTAGCCCAAGTTAGCACTCTAACACATGTTTCAAACCAATCATACCATTAGATAGCATCACCTTCTAACTAAATAGAAGCAATTTCCACCTTAGATTGCTTTGCTGTATAGTGGAAACAAAAGTAATTTTTAGCTTTAGAAATCCAACCTGCAAGATCACTTTTCTCCTAACGTGGGAATTCCACACTTATTGGTTGTGTATAGTTAGAATTAATGTCTCCAGAGGATTATCCTGATTCTTTCTATTTATTGGAAAACCCGAATGTATTGGTTCATAACTAATTGTTTGTTATGGTCAAAATTGTTTGTTTGAGTCTTTTAAAAGACTCTTTCATGAGAGACATTGATTCTTTAAGATGAGATATTTTAGCATCAAAATCCGTTAAGTTATATGAAGACATAAGGTAAGACTACAAATTGGTAATATCAAGATTTTTGTTTTATTATCGGGTAAGTGGCATAAAATAAACAATTTTTTTTTTTTGTGATTTTGGGAATTTGGAACAAAAGCAAAGGGATTTAGAATAGAAACAATGCCCTAAGAACATCGCTCTAATATTATATAATGAGAAACTAGAGTTTTGGAAAAAGAAAATTGTGTAAATAAGGAACAGGGGATTAATCACTTTAAGGGGATTAACCTCCAATGATCACTCTAAAGAGATCAATTTCCAAATAACTAAAAATGCTTAAATATATTTTTATTGTTTAAAACCATAAGTCATAGGCTTTACATGTATATATAATGCTTAATTGTCTATAAATATGGAATTAATCTTATCACATAAATTAATAAATCCTATTACATAAATTATAGAATTTTATTATGTAATTGAAGGAATCCTATTATGTAAATTAAGAAATCCTATAACATATGCCCCATCTTTTAACAAATATTATGTTAAATGTCAAACTTATACTAATAATATCTTTATAAATGGATGATTTTCTTACAATGCTTGTAAGGACTAAACTTTTTCTTTTTTCTAACTTCTTCATATTTTTCTCTCTTTTTTTATCACCTTGAGCCTTACCTTTTGCTATAACACTAGCTTTTATAGCCTTATATTACTTGATCTACCTCTTAAGTTCCAAAGTTTGTAGTGCATTAACAAGTTCAACAAATGTTAATTTACTCAAATCTTTAGTCCTTTAACAATGAAATCTTAGACTTTATATTTCTTTAGTAAACACATAAGCACCTTTTCAACAACCCTTTTAATCATTGAGCTCTTCCTTAAGAAACCTAATATGTTGTACAAACTTCATGTGGCTATTTGTAAATTACTTGATTGTTTCTATCTCATTTATCTTAAGAGCTTTAAACTCGCTTTAAGGATTCAAAATTTATATTTGTCTTGTCATTGCTATAAAACTTGTCTTAGTTCTTGGCTTTTTTTAGCTTATTCACAAGTTATAATCTTGGTGAAAATTACATCCAAAATTGCAAAATAAATGTAAGTAAGAGCCTTAAAAAATTTAGTAGTCTTATTATGATGCCTAATCTATCCAAAAGTAGGATTTAGAGGAAACTTATAAACTTAATCTCCAACCTTTACAATCTTCCAAAGGTCAAAAATCTTAAGATACACCTTTATTTTTACTGCTTAGAAGGATAGTTCTCTCTAAAAAAAATTAGAGTTATTGAGGTTAAAAAGTTGTTGGATGTTATTTTATAGTTTCAAATTTTCTAGTGGTTGGCATTTTTAACTTCTACAATTAATTTTCTCCTATCCTCACTAGTTTTTAGACCCTTAAAAAGGATCTTAAATGCTTTAGTACCACTAAAAGTGGTTGTTAGATTTTTAAGAGAAGTTGAAAGATATTTCAGTAAAAGAAAAACCAAAAAAGTTAGAGAGCAGTGTTGAGCCCATCTTTGATGGTTAATATTGGATTTGTTGTTAATAGTATCTCATAGATTTGTCCTTGTTGATTTGATGTTATGAATGCCTTTTGAGACATGTTTGCTG
Source organism: Ceriops decandra (assembly GCA_020615895.1). Classification (NCBI taxonomy): domain Eukaryota; kingdom Viridiplantae; phylum Streptophyta; class Magnoliopsida; order Malpighiales; family Rhizophoraceae; genus Ceriops; species Ceriops decandra. The sequence continues at coordinate 4,982,902 of JAHLGO010000381.1, read as the reverse complement.
CATTTACAAAGTGATGGCAACACTAGCCAATGAGTAGTATGTTAAAGTAAAAGTTAAGGAAATTGCTCATGATTTGGTAATGCAGATTATGGCCTACCCATAAGTGCAATTTGTATTCATCTAAGAGATTCTCAAATGCATTATGAACAAAGAAAATGAGCTTGATTGATGGAAATTAACCCTAAATTTAATGAATCAATGTTAACTGTTGACCCTAAATTTTAAGAATCAATGCTGACTAATAATTGTAGGACAACCCTTGGGAATCAATGTTGACTATTGATTGTAGGATAATTCTTAGGAATTAATGCGGACCATTAATGATAAGGAAACCCTAAACTCAAGGTTTATAAATATATCCATACAACTATCAAGAGAGGTGTGTGCCACAAAAGCATAATAAAGAAACAGAAAGAATGACAGAGAGCAGCCACTAAAAAGAATAGGTAAAGGGAACAACAAAAGGTTATGTGCTGTAAACCATAAGGGAGAATGCCAAGAGGAAGAAATTATGTATGCTACAGAACACCAAAAGAGTTAACTATAGAATATGGTAGAGAGTTGTATGGCATAGAGATAGTAGAGAGTTGTACAATATAAAGATAGCAGAGAGCTGTATGGCATAGAGAAATATAGAGTTGTATGGCATAGAGAAACAAAGAGCTGTGTGGCATAAAGTTAGCAAAGAATAGGACTTGTAAAAAAGGAACTTGTCGAGGCAGAAGGAGGAACTTGTAGAGGCAAAAAAAGGAACTTGTAAAGGCAAAAGGAGAAAACCTACCAAGGGCAGAAAGGGGTAATATTGGCAATAAAGGAGAGAACTTAACAAGGTAAAAGGAGGTAGTAGCTACAAAAAGAAGGAAGCAAAAGTGGTAGCAAGAAGGAAACAGTAGTAGCACCAGAAGAGAAGGAGAGTGCAACGACAGAAGGAAGTAGCAGTAGCACCAGAAGAGAAAGGAGAGACAGTAGCTGCAACAAAAGGAGAAAAAGAGTGTAGCGGTAGAAGGAAATAGTAGTAGTACCAAAGAAAGAAGGAGGTAACAACTACAACAAAAGCAGAAAAATTGTAGCAATAAAAGCAGAAAATGAAGGAGGCAGCAACAAAATGGGAAAATGGAGGCAACATAAAAAAAGGAAGAAGGAGGAAGTAGTAGAAAAGGAAGAAGGTGGCAGCAGCAAAAACAAAAAAGCCTCAAACAGTAGAAAAGGTCAATTTTGATGAGGACTGGTTTAGGTCTCACATTAAGAAAGGGGGTGAATTAGTGTGAGATATCCTCCCTTTACAAATTGATTTGGATTTAACCTTTGTGGCTTGTTAGAACTGATGATCCAATTTTTAATTTTCTCCTTTATGTGAGTGCAACAATACAAATAAAAAATCAAAGCGCAAATACCCAAGAGCACACAACAATTTTTACGTGGTTCACTCACAACGAGTGAGCTACGTCCACGGTGTGATAAAATCCCTCCTTAATCACACAATCCATTCTTATTATCAAGAGATACTGTTTAGTTGTAGAAGGATCACTCCTTAACCACTTACAATGATCTCCCAATAACTCCAATGAAATCTCACCCTGTTGTTCAACAAATTATCAAGAATTTATGGAAAATCCTTTCTTTGAAAATGCTCACTCAATGTGTACAAATGATTAAAGCAAAATATGGATTCTTTCCTTCCTTTGCTGCCAATGTTATCTCACCTACTACCTTGGTAGGATCTCTCCTCTATTGCCAAGCACGTTTTCTTCTTGGCTACTATAAGCTGCCAAACTTGCTGCTAGGCACGCTTTCTCCTCTTACAACTACAAGCTGTTGGACCTGCTACCAGGAACGTTTCTCCTTGGTTGCTACAAGCTACCAAACTTGCTGCTAGGTACATTTCCTTCTCTTATTGCTACAAGTTGTCAAACTTGCTACTATCATTGCCTGCACGCACTGCTATTGCTATCCATAGGCGCTATTATAGTTATCCATATACACTGTTATTGCTGTCTATATGTGCATATGCTGTTAATGTTGTTTGTACGTACTGTTGCTACTGTCTGTACGCATAGCTAATGGTGTCAATGTTGCCCATACAAACTGTGCTTGCTGTCCACGCATGCTGCTCCTACTGTTTGTACACGCTACCACTACTGTCCGCACACACTACGCTTGCTATCCATACGTGCTATGCATGCTGTCCCCATGCACTGTTGCTATTGTTCACATATGCAATGTTATCTGTGGGCACTGCTGCTATCGTCCATGCACGTTATTACTATCATCCACATGCACTGTTAATACTACTGTACACATTACTACTGTTGCCCACGGTTTGCACAAGCTATGCCCACTGTCCGCACAAGCTGTGCTCGGTGTCCACACAAGTTGTGTCTGTTATCCACTCATGCCACTACTGCTTTCCATGCGCATTACTGCTGCTTTCTCGCGTCGCTACTACTATCCCTATGTGTTGTAGCTGTTTTTTCACATTGGTTTGCTGGTTGATTCCCAGACCTACTACTACACGTTTTGATTTTTTACTTGACTCCCGGGCATGCGTCTATTATTGGGAAGCCTCCTGAGGTGCTGCTAGTGCTAATATACCCTCATGGACTTCCAAGGACATTTACTACTACTAGTATACCCTTTTAGACATGTAGGAATATGCTATTAGTCTCTGGAAAGCCTCTTAGATATGCTAGTGTGGTGGCCAGTTGCTGCTGTCAACTTTGTGAGGGCTTGCTAGTGCAGTGGCTATCTTGGTGAGGGTTCGCTGGTATGGGTGGCTGGTTATCTTGCTTTCTTTCTTTCCTCCTTGACTGACTACACCTTACTGCTTCTCCTTGGTGGCTGTTGCACTATTTTTGGCTAGTTGTCTTACCCTGTTTCTTTCTCTCCTTAGCTGGCTACCTTGCCCTCTTTCTTTCTCTCCTTGGCTAGCTGCCTTGCTGCCTCTCCTTAGTGGCTATTCCTCACTCCTTAGTCAGTTGCCCCTTGCTCTCTTTCTCTCTTTCTTTGTCAGTTGCACCTTGCATGGTGGCAACCTCCTCTTTTACCGTTCACCTCTTTTTTTTTTTCCCTAAGTTTACCACTCACCTTTCTCTTTGGTTGGCTCTCAATTTTATGCAACACCCTTTTTGCAAGACGTCTAAGGGTATTTATAGAGCCTTGAGATTAGGGTTACACGATCATCAACGGTGATCATTAATTTCCACATTTTTCCCTACAATTAATAGCCAGATTTAAGTCCTAAAATTTAAGGTCAATGGTTAATAGTCAACAGTCAATCTTGACCCTTAAAATTTAAGGTCATAGTTAATATTGATTCCTCAACGTCTGAATTGACCTGTCATCACCAGATTTGCCTAATGACGTCTCTGCATCTCAATGACATTCATAACATCAAATCAACAACATATAATTGTGTGAGATGTTGTTTACAACAAATCCAACATTAGTCATCAAAGATGGGCTCAATAAGTGATAGCAAGATGGAGATAACTTGTAGCAGAGAGAACCTATAAAGGAGAGAACTTGTAGAGAAGAGACCCTATAGAGGATAGAACTTGCAGAGGAGAGAACTATAGAAAAGAGATAGTAGCAATGACCAAAAAAAAAAGAAAAGAGAACCTGCAATGGAGAGATCGACAAAGCTTGAGGAGAGAATCAACAGTGAGGAAGGAAAAGATCCATTTTTTGCAATAACAACTTGTGTACATTGAGTGATCTTTCTTAAGGAAGTTTTATCATAAACTTTTTATGTACTTTGTTGAGCCCATCTTTGATGGCTAATGTTAGATTTATTGTTAACAGCATCTCACATAGTTGTTCTTATTTATTTGATGTTATGAATGCTATTGAGATGCAGAGAGGTTATTGGACAAAATCATTGATGGCAAGTCAACCCTAAAGTCGATGAGTCAGTATTGACCGTTGACCATAAACTGTATGGGTAAAGGCTGACTGTTGACCCTTGACCATTAACCTTAAATTTTAGTAAGTCAATGTTGACCGTTGACCCTAAATTGTAGGAATTAAATCTGGTCGTTAATTCTAAGGCAACCCTTAGGAATCAATGCTAACTGTTGAGAGTATGCAACCCTAATCTCAGGATTTTATAAATACCTCCATAAATCTTACAAAATTGTTGTATGGGCTGCAGAAAAATTAAGAGAATAGCAAGAGCTACAAAGGTGAATGACAAACCTAAAGTCAAAGATAGGTTAAACAATAAAGAGAGAGGCAACCACCAAAGAGAGGTGTAGTTGGCCAAGAGAGGTATAATTGGCTAAAAGGTGTAGCACTAAGGAGAGGTGAAGCCAGCCAAGGAAGGTGTAGTATCTAGTAGCCCTACCAAACGGTAAAGGAGTTGCAGTAACCAGTAGCCTTATCAAAGGGAAAAGAAAAAGGCAGCAGCCAGTTAAACCAAAGGGAGAAGAAGAATTTGCATCTAGAGGAGATATGCAGCAATAATTGAAGCAGCAAGCACAACCAGCAACAATAGTAACAAATATAGGCACAACTAGTAGCAAACAGCAAGTGTAGGCATGACCAATAACATGAGGAGAAAACTTGCCTTGACATCAAGGTAGGCAACACAAATAAATAGTAAGAGGAGAAGACTTGCCCCAACAAAAGGGCAGGTAGTAATAGAAGGAGAAAACTTACCCCGACAATAGGGCAAGTAGAACCAGCAATAAGAAAACAACTTGCCAAGGTAGCAGGTGAGGTAGCACTAGTAGCAAAGGAAAAAACTTACCAAGGCAACAAATGAGGCAACACCGACTGTAGAGGAGAGAACTTACCGAGGCAGCAAATGAGGTAACACTGACAACAAGTAGAGAGAACATGTAACGGAGATAACCTATAGCCGAGAAAACCTGCAAAAGATAGACCTTGTAAAGAAGATATTAGTAAGGTTTGAGCAAAGATCGACAGCGAGGAGGATAAGATCCTTTTTTTTCATTAGTGATCCTTCTCAGGAAAGTGTTAGTTATCAACGTTTTTATAAACTTCGTGAAAATGGGTAGGAGACCCTTGGAGTGATCAGGTGATCATCTCATCTAGTGATCTAAAGATCAAACCTTTAAGTGATCAGGAGATCAGCTCTATGATTGGGAAATCATTGTAAGTGATTAAGTAGTGATCCTTCTACAATATAACTGTATCCCTTAATAATAAGAGTGGATTGTAATTTAGAAGTGATCCTATCACACCGTGAACATAGTTCACACATTATATGTCAATCATGTAAAATTTTTTGTGTGTTCTTTGGTGTTTATGCTTGATTAATATCCATATAGCCATGCTCACATAAAGAAGCAAGATAAATAATTAGATTAACTCTAATAAATTACAAAGGATAATCTAGATAGATTTGTAAAAATTGAGTATCTCATACTAATTCACCCCCTCCCTTTCTCAGTATGAGACTTAAAAAGGTCCTCATCAAATGGTATTAGAGTTGGTTTCCTCTGTTGATCCATTTTGTCTATTTTAATATAAAATTATTATTGTTGTTGTGAATTTTTGCTAGTTGATATCATGGATAACATGAACAATGTTAACAGCAAGGGCATACCCACTTTTGATGGACAGAATTATCAGTTATAAAAGAATAAAATGCTCTCATATCTAATGTCACTTGGTTTGGATATGTTTGAATCTATGTTAGTGTCTTCATCCTTGTTGTTGAAGGTTCTGCTATAATGCCTACTGATAAGAAGAATTTGGTGTGTGATGGAAAAGTAAGAAATGCCTTGTATACCTCCTTATCAAACAAAGAATTCATCAAGTGATGAGGTGTAACACAGCTAAACAAATTTGAGACAAACTAAAGAATATTTATAAAGGAGATAAGGTTATGAAGGAAGTCAAGTTACAAATATAGTGGAGCAAATTTAAAGATATAAAGATGTAGGATGATGAATTTGTATATGCCTTTTTTATAAGAGTAAATAAAATTATGTGCTCTATTAAAGGCTATGGAAAGAAGATCAATGATTCCACTGTGATAAGAAAAATACTTAAAACCTTACTAGAAGCTTACAATGCTAAAGTCTCCTCCATATAAGATAGAAGTTTGGATAAGTTGTCCCTAAATGATATGCATAGCATATTAGTGGCTTATGAAATGAGAATAACTCTAATGAAGAAAGAAAAGGTGTCTAAGGCGAAGAAGGAGTTAACCTTCAAGGCAATGAAAAAATTAAAGATTAAAGACCAAGAAAAAGAATCTGATAGTAGCTTTAAGGAAGAAAATGGTGATACTTAAATGGATAAAGTCATGTCATATATTACCAAAAATATAAGGAAAAGGAAAGGGAAGTACAAGGGAAATTTACCCTTCAAGTGCTTTAGCTATGGAGATATAGGGCATTTGCTGTGAATTGCCTAAAGAGAATAAAAGTAGACAATGATGATGTTGATGAGCCAATCCCAAATAGGAGAACAAAGAAATCCAATTATTTTAAAGATAGAAAATCAAGTGCCAAAGGGAAAAATCAACTCTTCAGATCCAAAAGAAGAAATTTTTTGAGCAAACTAGATGAAGAAGATTCTGAAAAAGAAGTTGACAATGATTCTAATGATAATGCTACAAAGAATGTACTGGTTACTAAAATAGATGATGATGAAAAATCTTCAAGTGATAAGGAATCAACTTAAGAGGAAGAGGATAAGTGTTGAGTCTTTCTTTGATAGCTAATGTTGGATTTGTTGTTAATAGCATCTTATATTGTTGTTTATGTTGATTTAATGTATAGAATGTCTTTAGATGCATAGAAGTCTTTGGGCAAAATTGGAGATAGCAGGTCAACCCTAAAGTCAATAAGTTAATGTTGACCATTGACCGTAAATTTTAGAAATCAAATCTAACCGTTGATTATAGGGCAACTTTTAGGAATCAATGCTAGTAATTGATGAGTGTGCAACCTAATCTTAAGGCTCTATAAATAACCTCATACACCTTACAAGACAACTGTGTGTGCTATAGAATTTTAAGAGAGAATGGCAAATTTAAAGGCAACCACAAGGAAAGGTGAATGACAAAGAGAGAGGCAGCACCTAAGAGAGAGTGACCAACGAAGGTAAAGAAGGCAGCCACCAAGGAGAGAGTAGTTGGCCAAGAAGGGTGTAGCAGTAGCCAGCTAAGAGAGTTAGAGCTAAAGAGAGGTGCAGTTAGCTAAGAGACGTGTAACACCAAGAAAAATGCAATAGTCAGCTAAGGAGATTGTAGCAATAACGGGCCAAAAAAGAGGTAACAGTAACCACCAAAAAAGGAGGCAGTCACACCAATTGAAGGAAAAGGTGTAGCAACCAACAACCATGCTAAACCAGCAACAAAAAAAAAAAAGTGTAGTAGCCATATTAAAAAGAGAAAGACATGCAACAGTCACACCAATGAGAGAAAAACATGTAACAACCACACCAAGGAGAAAAAAACATGCAGCAACCACACCAAATCAGAGGAGAGGCCTTACAATAACCACACCAATCTAGAGGTGAAGGTGTGTAGCAGCCACATTAAACTAGAGCAAAGGACTTACAAGAGCCATACAAAACTAGAGGAAAAGGTATGCAGCAAGCACACCAAAGAAAGAAGGCAGTAGTCAGCCAAACTAAATGGAGAAGGAGTTGCAGCAGCCACCCAAGGAATCCTACAATTACAATAAAGAAACAAGCAACCGGTAGCAGGCAACACTAGTAGTAACCTACAATATTAGTAACAGCCTGCAACATTAGCAATAACCTGCAACACCAGCAATAGCCCACAACACTAGCAATACCCGCAATACCAACAGTAGCCTGCAACACCAATAACAACTCACAACATTAGTAGTAGCACGTAACACCTACAGCAAACCATAACACCAATAGCACATCTCATAGCACCAACAGGAGTAGGTAAACCAACAGTAATTGCAAATTGTAACAGTAACAAGTGCAGACATCAATACCAGCAAGCATAACTAGAAATTATAGCTTGCAGGCATAACCAGTAGTAAGTATAACCAGCAGTGTGTCCTAATAACAGGGTGGGAAACACAATCAGTAGTAAGAGGAGAAAACTTGCGCCAATAGTTTACAATAATAAAGGAGAAAACGTGTCTCGATAGTAGGTCTGACAGCTTGTAGCAGCAGAGGAGAAAATGTGCCTTAGCAGCAAGGTAGGCAACATCGATAGTAATGGAAGAGAACTTACCAAGGCTAGGTGAGGCAACCTGCCAAGGCAGCAAGTGAGCTAGCACCAATAGTAGAGGAAGAAACCTACCGAGGCAGTAAGAGAGGCAGCACCAATAGTAAAGGAGAGAGAGAACTTATTGAGGTAGTAGGGAAGGCAACACCAACAGTAAGGGGAAATAACCTACAGCAAGATAAACTACAGTGGAGATAACCTGTAGAGAAGAGATTGGAAAAGGTTGAGCAAAGATCGAAAGTGAGAAAGGAGAAGATTTGCTTTCTATATTAGCACCCTATATACATTAAGTGATCTTTCTTAGGAAAGTGTTAGTTACTAAACTCCTAATAAACTTGTTGAAAAAGGGTGGAATACCCTTAGAGTGATCAGGAAATCATTCCGTTAAGTGATCGAGAGATCATCTCATCTAGTGATCAAGAGATCAAATCTTTGAGTGATCAAGAAATCAACTGAGTGATCGGGAGATCATCATAAGTGGTTCAGGAGTGATCCTTCTACACTGTAACTATATCCCTTGATAACAAGAGTGCATTCTGTGATTTAGGAGTGATCTTATCACACTGTAGGTGTAGTTCACACATTATAGGTAAACCATGTAAAAATTACCTTATGTTCTTTGGTGCATTTGTTTGAATGTTCAGAATTAGTTCTCAATGAACTAGAAAAATAGCTCATACACTCATCAAAATGGGTCTGCCTCCTTCAGCCATCCTTTTGGCCCTTGTTATATGCTAAAGCCCAAAACTCTAGCTAATAAGATGGACTTATTAAGGAAATTCGTTCAACCCACTAAATAATAATAAAAACCCATGAAAATAACCCATTAAGATGTTGAAATTCATTCATCCCACTATATAACAATATATCCCATGAAAATAATCCATTTAAATGCTCAAACATGGGCTCCTAAATCCAACTTCCTTCCCAAGGCCATAATTCTCAAACTCCTCCACAGATAACACATTTGCCAGCCCTGGTAGAGCCTCCATCATCCTTAACTCGTACCTAGCAACTTCTTGATAGTAAATGTCGCATAACAAGGTATTGAGAGCTTCCTTTATTTTCTTTGACCTTGCCCTTGTTATTAGTCCTCTAAGGTCTTGCAAAGTAACAACTCCCTTGTTGATTTGAGCTAGTAATATGGCTTCCATCATTCCTGCTCTCCTCAAAATGATTTATCCTCAAATCTGCACCTACATCATCAAAGAGAAAAGGAGAAAGGTTAGAAACATTAAATATTACAATCACATGGCAAGTCAAGTTTATATGCATTATCGTTGACTCTTGCCACACTTGAAAAGAACCATCTCCTGTTGGTTGCAACTATGAATTCTTTTGCATAGGAAATCTATCCTTCCGCAAAAGTGTCCAAACCCAATCACCAAGTTCAAAAGTGATATGCCTATGACCTTTGTTGGCATGTGTTTCATATTGTTTGGTTTTTCTCTTAATGTTAAGCCTAGCTTTCTTATGAAGTTGCCTAACCACTTCAGCCCTCTTTCTCCTATCTAAATTAGCCCTATCTTGTATAAGCAATGGTACTAAATCCAAAGGAGATAATTGATTAAAACCATAAACAAGATTGAAAGGAGAATAACTTATAGCACTATAAACAACATGATTATAGGCAAACTTTACAAAAGGCAAACATTCTTCCTAGGTTCTAGAGTTCTTACCAATAACAGGACGCAACAATGTACCAAGAGATCAATTTACTACCTCAATTTGTCCATCAGTTTATGAATGGCAAGTTGTAGAAAACAACAACTTTGTTTCAAGCTTACCCCACAATGTCTTCCAAAAATGGCTCAAAAATTTTGCATCACAGTTTGACATAATCCTCTTCAGCACTCCATGAATGCGAATAATCTCTCTAAAAAAATAAGTTTGTAATGTGTGTAGCATCATCCATTTTGGTGCAGGCAATGAAATATGCTATCTTTGAAAACTTGTCAATGTTATTTTGTTGATAGCTCTACAATCGACAAATATCCTCCAAGATCCATCTTTCCTTGACACAAGCAACATTGGCATTGCACATGGACTCATGCTCTTCCCTATATATCCCTTCTTCATCAACTTATAAACTTGCCTCTGAAGCTCCTTTGTCTCCTCAAGATTACTTCTATGCTGGCTTATTAGGAATGGGAGATCTAGGAATAAGATCAATGTCATGTTCAATCTCTCTCCTTGGTGGTAAACCATCTAGGATCTCTTTAGAGAATACATCATTATAACCCTGCAACAAAGATGAAATAACACTAGGCAAAGATGAATCAAAGTTAGTGTTAGAGAAATAAGAATCTTTGTAAACGATCAAGATCATTTGTTGCCTAGCTTGGAAGGCAACCCTAACATCTACTCCTTTTGCAAACACACTCACTTGTTTTCTTTCATCTTCACTCTTGTAAACCTGACCACTCTTGTACTTAGCACACTCAAATGCTTTTACTTTATTTTTCTCTCCTTTACTTTCTTTTCTCTCGACTCTCTTTCTTTTTGCTCCTCCTCTTTTGCTCACTTTCATAAAGTTTCACTTGGTCTTTCTACATCTGTTTTGGAGTCAATGGAATAAGTGTAAATGGTTTTCCATCCATGGTGAATGATTAGTGGTTCTAGTAACCATTATGCAAAACTTTTCTATCAAATTGCCAACGATGGCCCAATAACAAATGTCCAACCTACATAGGTACAACATCACAAAACAATTCGTCCGTATATCTACCAATGGAAAATGGAACCATAACTTGTTTAGTCACTTTCACCACACTACTGTCATTCAACCATTGTAAATTATATGGGCTAGGATGTTTGATTGTAGGCAAGTTCAAATTTTCCACCAACTCTGTACTTTCTACATTAGTACAACTACCTCCATCAATGATTAAGCAATAGAGTCTATCTTGGACCAAACATTGAGTATGGAAAATATTTTCCCTCTACATCTCAACATCATTCTCCTTCTTAACCTACACACTAAGGGCTCTCCTTGCTACTAAAAGCTTTTCATCATGCTCTAGATACTCTATCCCTTCATTAACATCAGTAGCATCCTCTAATGGAGGCATATGGTCTTCATCACTAGCATCATTGCCAGACATATAGTCATCATTCTCCTTAATGTACATGATTCTCATGTTAGGACATTGTGAAGCCACATAACCCCTACCTAGACATCTAAAGCACTTGATGTCTCTAGTTTTTCCTTGGATACCTCAAGTTTTTCTTCAATTTTGTCCCTTTCCAGGCTGCCCCCACTAGTCTTGGGTCTATTTGAATTGGTTTTAAACTTAGAAGTCTTATTCTCTTCATTTTTCCCACAATTCTACTTTCAAAAAGATGAACCTAAGTTCTCATTATATCTAGGAGTGCTCCTTCCCTTAAGTTGCCTCTCAACTTTCATGGCAATGTGTACTATGTCTTTAAGCTCTACTTAATGTTGCAATTTTACCACATTAACTATGCTTCTATTCAACCCTTGGAGGAACCTAGCCATGGTTACTTCCCTATCCTCCATTACATTTACCATAACCATAGCAATTTCCATCTCCTTATTATACTCTTCCACACTCTTGGAACCTCGCGTAAGGCTTTGCAAGTTGTTATATAAATCCCTATAATAAGAGCTAGCAACAAATCTCCTTCTCATCACAATCTTTAATTCATTTTATATTTCTATGGTTCTCTCAAAATTTCTTCTCCTATTAATAACTTGCTAGTCCCACCATATTACAGCATAATCAGTGAACTCTACCACAACTAACTTCACTTTCTTCTCCTTAAAGAAGTTGTGGCACTTATATATTAATTCTACCCTTTGTTCTCAATCCAAATAAACATTAGGGTCAACTTTCCCTTAGAAAGAAGGTATTTTCATTTTAATACTACTAAGATTTTTGTCTATTCCTTCCTCCACTTTATTTCTGTTCTCCTAACCTCTATTGTACCTTTCATAAACATTTCCATTGCCTCTTACTCCTCTATCATTCCTATTACCATGTCCTCCTCTAAATCCACCTCTAAAGTTTCTACTAGCATTATCAACATTATTATAATAATCATCACCATCTTCACCAAAGTCATGTTCAAATTGCTCCCTCATAACCTTACCAGTTAGCCTCTTAGGATTGACACTCGATTCCCCTTCTATTTTATTCATCCTATCTCAAACTTCCCAAAATATTTGGACAATCCTATCAAACTTCTGCTCTAAGGATTTCATAAACAATTTGAAATCTGGAACAACTATTTCCTCCTCTTTATGTAGGAAACTGCCTTCTCTAACATTGGACATTGAATATGCAAGATTGTTAGTAAATAAAGAATATACCTCACAAAACTCACTCCCTTGCATGTTTGCTCTCCACTCAATTATAGTAGTCTTCAAGTCTCATGTTTCACACAATGAATTGCAAGACTCTAAGTGCTCTTCCAATAGCTCTAAGCAAACTAAATTTAGAACAAACAAAACTTGAATATATTAATCCTAGGCCTACCTCTTCAAAGAAGTGACACAATTAAGAAGATAGGCAATAAAGCACACAAAATGACAAGAAATTCAATGATATGAGCAGTGCAATCGTAATATAATTGAGTAAATGACCAATTGAGCAATGAAGCCATTTTTTTTTTAACTAATGGGTATTTTTATAAAAGGAACGAATAGCAAAAAGGCAACCCAAGAAATACATGATTTTTTTAAATTTTTTTATTTTATTTATTTTTAGATAACTAATGGGTATTTCTATTGAAGAAACAAATATCAGAAAAGAAACCCAAGAAATACATGATTTTTTTTTTTTTTTTGTGATTGTTCAATGAATAATGAAGAATACATGAAAGAGATGATAATAGAAGTATAACTAACTTGAGTTAAAGCCAAGGCTTTGATACCAAATGATATAAACTTCGATTATATGTAAATGGAACCCAACACCAATATTGGTATAGGATCATTCTAACAAAGGTTAAGGGATTTGGAGTTCTGACCCAATGATTATAAACAACTAAGAACCAAAACTATAAGATGCAGCCCACTCCTAACAACAACATTGAAGAAGATAAGTCTATTGAACCAACACATTTAAGTATGAAAGTTCAAAATTAGTTCTCAAAGAACCAGAAAAATAGCTCATACACTCATCAAAATGGGTTTGCCTACTCCAACCACCCTTTTTGCCTTTTTTATATGCTAAACCCTAAAACCTTAACTAATAAGATGGGCTTATTAAGGAAATTCATTTATTCCACTAAATAATAATAAAAACTCATGAAAATAACCCATTAAGATGTTGAAATTCGTTTAACCCACTACATAACAATATATCCCATGAAAATAATCCATTTAAATGCCCAAACATGGGCTCCCAAATCCAACTTCCTTCCTAAGGCCATGATTCTCAAATTCCTCCACAGATGACACATTTACAAGTCCTGGTGAAGCCGTCATCATCCTTAACTATAAAAAGTCCTTGCTTAATTATAAATATTTCCTGGTAGATAAATGCTTATGCGAATGATCTTGAAGTCTAAGTTCCTCGCATTGCACTATAGAATGGTATATGTCATTAGTTCTTCAATGCACATAAGGACATTTTAAAGGATCTTTGCTTTTATGATCACTATCAACTCTTTAGAGACATTAATTTGGCAGTTCTAGTAATTGCAAAAGAGGTCAGTTGCTTGCTTATTAGCTTTGTTAGCATATATTTTCATCATTTGGCTATCAATGTGTAAATTTTTTTTACATCGAGCCCTTTGGGAATTTTTAATCCATGTAATGATTATGCCAAGTCAACTAATGTCTAGAAACTAAATTCTTTTGATAAGACTATTAGTCTTTAACATCTGTATAAAGGTTGTTTTAATAAGCCATGTTACTTCACTTATACAAGGTTATTGTTATCCCTTATAAAAGGAATAAAGGCATGTAAGTTATAAAGTATCATAAAAGAGGTGTTTATGATCTATCTTTGCCAAATGCAAAACTTGGAGCTATAAAAGAAAGGCGCCCTTAATGATTTTCTTCTTAAAGCCAATGGGGGGGGGAATGGTGATTACTTTACCCAATAGGTGTTTATTGACCCTAAGAAAGTATTGGTGACCTTGTTAAATATAGATGAAGAAGGACATATAAAGATATTGCTTTCTTCATACAAAATGCAGTAAGAGAAGCAACACCAGCAGCAGAGGAGAGAATTTGTTGAGGCAACAAGGGAGGCAACACCAACAGTAAGGGGAAAGAACCTACAGCAAAGATAAACTATAGTGGAGATAACCTACAGAGAAGAGATTGGTAAAGGTTAAGCAAAGATTGGCATTAAGAAAGGAGGAGATTTGCTTTATACATTAGCAGCCTATATACATTGAGTGATCTTTTTCAGGAAAGTGTTAGTTACTAAACTTTTGATAAACTTGTTAAAAAAGGGTGGGATACCTTTAAAGTGATCGGGAAATCAACTGAGTGGTCGGGAGATCATTGTAATTTGTTAAGGAATGATCCTTCTACACTGTAACTATATCCCTTGAAAACAATAGTGAATTGTGTGATTTAGGAGTGATCTTTTCACACCGTAGGTGTAGTTCATACATTAGAGGCAAACCACGTAAAAATTATCGTATGTTCTTGGGTGCTTATGTTTGATTGATATCCATATGACTGCTTTCATATAAAATAAAAGATAAAAATTGGATCATCAGTTCTAACAAGTCACAATGGTTAAATCTAAAAAAATTTATAAAAAGCAAGCATCTTACACTAATGCACCCCTTCTCCCTCTTAGTATGAGACCTAAAAAGGTCCTCATTAAGTGGTATCAGAGCCGATTTCCTCTATTGATCCATTTTGTGTGCTTTGATCTAAAGTTATTTGTTATTACTCTGAGTCTTTGCATCTACTATTAGTTGATATCATGGATAGCATGAATAGTGTTAACAGCAAAGGCATTCCCACTTTTGATGGAAAAAATTATCAATTATGGAAGAATATAATGCTCTCATATCTAATGTCACTTGATCTAGGTGTATTTGAATTTACTGTTAGTGGCTCTATCCCTCATATTCCATTTTGAAACAAATTTGATTTGCTAAGTGAAATTTGTGAAAGATGCAAAAAGGCTAGACACACTATAAAGGATTGCTAAACATTGCTACCCAATCAAAGAGTACAAAGGAGAACACCTACACATGCTCCCACATTCGGCTAAACATTGCTACCCGATCAAAAAGTGCAAAGGAGAATACCTACACATGCTTCGACGTGTAGCCAAAAAAGAAGAAGAGAAAGAAAAATGACTATAGTTGTGGAAATAGCCTTAAAAGTTTCCAAGAAAGAAGAATCATAAATCTTGGACAATAGTTGCTCTTCACATATGACCTAAAACTCTAAGGTATTGAAAGAAGTAGTAAAATATGACGAAAGATCAGTTAGATTTGACAATGATGGTACCTTAAAGATTAAAGGTATCAATGTTGCTGAAATTGGTGCAGAAAAGTTAAAGTCGAAGAAAGTGCTTTATGTTGAAGGGCTAAAACACTATCTTATCAATGTTAGCCAGTTTTGTGATGATAGACATAAAGTTACTTTTAACAAGAGTGGCTACATAGTAAAAAGATTAAGCGATGGTGTTGTTCTTACTAAGGAAGAAAGAACAAATAAAAACTTATATGAAGTTTCCAGAAGCAAAAACATATGTACATAAGCACTAAAGATGAGAATTTATTGTGGTATAGAAGATTAGGACATCTTGGACAAAAGAGGTTAAACTTAAGTATTCAATCACCTCTTGACGGCTAAGGTATGCCTCTAACCCCTCTCTCATCCTCTTCCCTTTTCTATTGTTCTTTGGATTTGTTGTTAAAGAGGGAGATATTTATTATGGTATGTATTGTTGGATTTAATGTGTTGCCAACAAATCCAAAAGGAAAGATTATTAAGCCTATCTTTGATAGCTAATATTACATTTGTTGTCAATAACATCTCACATTATTGTTCATGTCAATTTGATGTTTTGAATGTTGTTGAGATGCATAGAAGTCGTTGGGAAAAACCGGTAATGGCAGGTTAACCTTGAAGTCAATAAGTCAATGTTAACCATTAACCTTATATTTTAGGGGTCAAAGCTAACAGTTGGCCCTTGACCATTAACCCTAAATTTTAGGAAGTCAATGTTGACCATTGACCTTAAATTTTAAGAAACAAATCTAACCATTAATTGTAGGGCAACCATTGGAAATCAATGTTAGCTATTGATAAGTGTGCAACCACAATCTAAAAGCTCTATAAATAACCCCATGCACCTTGCAAACAAATGTGTGTGCTACAAAATTTTAAGAGAGAACAGTAAACCTAAAGGAAGGTGCAGCTACCAAGAAAGAGTGACTGACCAAGGCTAAAAAGGTAGCTACCAAGGAGAATGTAGTCAGCCAAGAAAGGTGCAGTAACAACCAGCCAAGAGAGTTGCAACCAAGGAGAGGTGCAGTTAGCCAAAGAGAATGTAGTAGCAGCCGGCCAAAGAAAAGGTGACAATAACCACCAAAGAATGAGGCAGTCGCACCAACTAAAGGAAAAGGTTTAGATGTTGTTATATCATAAAAGGAATAATCTAAGTAAGGCACATACATAGGTCTTATAAGGAGCCATGTTTGCTATAAAAAGGTAAAGTTTACTAAGCCAAGTTAAGAAAAAGCTTGTCAAGTTTTATTAGGTTGGCTTAGGGCCCATCAATAACTTATGGGAATTATCCTTATCATTTACCCTTGTTTGAAAGTCCTAACTTCTTTGATAAGCTTTAACTTAGAGGCCAATTCATTCTTTAGGTGTCTTTTCTAGGTATTCTTTAAGGACTAAGAAAGCATCAACTATCTTTGTATCTCAAATAACACACCTCTTATATATTACAACCTATTTAAGGCAACTTTTCATCTTCTTGCACATTGACAATCTAAGGATCATCCTATTACTTTTTTTCTTTGCTTTAACATTTAGAAATGTCTTGCCTACAATAAAGTTTATATTTTCTTTGCTAATTTCTTCATTATTAACCATAGCATAAAGTAACAAGGTAAACACCTTATCCTTTTTAAGAAACATTTTTATAAGATCATCTAACAACACCATACTTGAACAGACTTTCTCACAAGCCAAATGCTTAAGAGTGGTGGTTCATGCAATGTCTTAGGAGGTTGCTGCTATAGTAATGGTTGTTAGAAGTGGTGAGTTCAATGAAAGTAATAGTAATATTCCTCTCACCATTCCTTTTAAATTCCTAATTACATTGTTAAGATGGATAAGTCCAATCCCTTAAAATTAATATATATACCAAAATCGAAAGATTATTTGGATATATGTTTTTGACTACTCTAAGTAAGCTTACCAAGTACTTAAAGGGTATACATTTCTTTACACTAAAATCTTAGTATTAGGGCCAACCTTACCTATCCCTGAGGTTTACTAGAAATTCCTTAAACATTATGAGATTACTTGCAAGTAACTACATCCTAGCAACTAGTTAAATCTTATTAGGATAAAGGAGGATACTTAGATGATTAGTTATACTATTAACATCCATATCCTTATGTATCTTAATGATTTAAGAAAATAAAAAATTTTAATGGGTATATCAATTATCACACTAAGCTAAGTGTAAAGTAAGAATAAGTGAAGATCATTACAAATAAGAGTTCAAATACATATTCATATTTTTAAAGATCTTAACCCTACATTTACTTATTTGTTTATAACTATAAGCCTTAACATAAGAAATACCCTAGTATAAAAAGAAGCAATTACATTATCCTTGACCAATTTAAAAAGCTAAGCATCTAGGAGGCTACCATAAAGGTCATTTCTAATTTAGTCCCTACAAAGCCCTTTAATCATGCTACTTACCGTAAGATTCATACTAAGGAGAGTTCTTACATGGCTTAATCTAAAGGAAAGCACCCTATAGGTGAAGCTAAGGTCTTATGAAAGAAAAAAGGGGTATTTGATCTAAGAAAGGTAGAAGGATAAGCAACTCCCCTTGTCTAGCTTAATTTAGGGTTATTAACTTTGTAAAATAATGACAAGTTATTGACTAGAAAACTATTCCCATTGGTGTATTAAGTTTAAAGAGTTAGGCTAATGAGTCAAGGAGGTAGAGAAACAAATGACTTGTTTCTAAGAGAAGGCTAAAGGCTTTAAAGAAATTTAAAGGAAAGTTGAGAGTCTAAAAGAAGAGCTTTAGGTTTCTAAGGAACTTTTTCCTATTCCAATTACTAAAAAATGACAATGGATTCAACAAACAACCTTAACCATCTAATAAAGACCTTTTTAGGTCTTACACTAAAAGAGGAAGGGGGTAAATTAGTGTGAGATGTTTACATTTTATAAATATGTCTAGATTAAACTTCTATGACCTGTTAAAGTCTATAATCCATTTTTATCTCACTTTTTTATGTGAGAATTGCTGTATGGATATCAAGGAAACACAAATACCTGAGAACACCAAAACATTTTATGTAGTTCACCAACAATATATGAGCTACGTCCATAACATAATAGGATCAATCCTAGATCACATAATTCACTCTTGTTATCAAAAGATACAATTGATGTTATGGAAGGATTTCTCTTTAACCATTGTAGAAGCATTACTTCTTAACCACTTATAATGATCTACCAATCACTCTAAGGGTTTCTTACCTTTTTTCAAAAAGTACATAAAAAAGTTATAATAAAAACTTCCCTAAGAAAGATCTCTCTATATGCACAGGCTACTATTATAGAAATCTGATCTTATACTTCCTCACTATCGGTCTTTGCTCAAGCTTTTTACCATTTTCTCCTTCTTCACTGCTGATTTCTACTTAAGCTCTGCCAATCTCTCTTTCTTCACATCTAATTTCACAACTTTCTATTTGTTGTGTTCCCTACTCTCTTTTTGCCATGTTTTACAACTTTCTCTTTGCCTCTACCAGTCTCAACTCTTTATTAGTTCTGAACTTTCATCCATTTATGCTTTCTGCCAATTTTGAACTCTTAGCCTCTGCCAATCTTAGCTCTTTACCTTTGTCAAGTTTCTTTTTGCCTCTGCTAGGTTTCTCTCTACCTCTACTAGGTTTCTCTCCTACCTCTACTAGGTTACTCTCTACCTATTTTTGCAGCTCTCTTTACCTAATTTTGCAAATCTCTCTGCCTATTTCTGCAACTCTTTTTGCCTATTTTTACAGCTCTCTCTGACTGTTTTTGTAACTCTCTCTACCTATTTCTATAACTTTCTCTACCTATTTTTGCAACTCTTTCATCCAATTCTCTCCTTTGTAGGTTCCATTTTACTCTATCACTTCTCTTATTTTCTTTTTGTCATTATTTTTGTCTCTCCTCTATAAGTTCTCAACTCTCTACTGATTCTCTCCTTTTATTTCTGTCGTTGCTGCTGTCTTTCCTCTACAAGTTCTCTCTTCTATAGGTTCTCTTTTCTGCAGATTCTCACCTCTGCAACTTCTCTCCTCTGCATGTTCTCAACTCTCTGTCGGTTTTCTCCTCTATAGGTTCTCTCCTATACATGTTCTCTCTTTTTGCAAGTTCTCTCCTCTATAGGTTTCTACCCTTTTTCTTCCTTTTCTGCCACTACTACTGCTCTCTTTCTTTGTTCACTTACAACTGCTCTCTTTTTTCTTTCTCTCGATGGATTTTTTTTTTTCTATTTCTCTGGCACAACTCTTTTGACCATTTTTCTTCAACTACTCTTTCTTAGTCATTTTCTCCAACTGTTATTCTCTCTACCTCTCATCTTCTCTACACTTTTTCTATCTCTTTTTGTCATGTCATAGCTCTTTTTTGGCAACTACATGGGTATTTATAAGCCTTGACTTTAGGATTGCCTTACAATTAACAATCAACATTGATTCCCAAAGGTTACCCTACAATCAAAAATTAGCATTAATTCCTTAAATTTAAAGTTAATAGTCAATATTGACTCATTAAATTTAAGGTCAAGGATCAGTATTGACTTCGACTTAAGTTCATTTGCAATGGCAGCATTGCTAGAATTACATCTCTTGGCCTGCCTAAGTAACATGCTATCATTTCCACCAATATCATCTTCCCTAACCCTTGAATGAATTGATTGCTAACACTTTATAAATGCAGTAAACACATCTCAAAGGTACTCATAACATCAAATTAACAAGGACAAATGTATAAGATGTTGTTTACAACAAATCCAACATTAACCATCAAAGATAGGCTCAATAATCTACCCTTTTAGATTTGTTGGCAACACATTAAATCCAAAAATCAATAATTAAGCACAAATAGTAGCTTTTAACATTCACAGTTCCCTCTATAACATGCATCTCCCTCTTTGCATATAATCATGATACTAATTGGAAGCAAACTTTCACTCCCTCTTTTTCCTAATTTTCCCATTAACAATTTCTCCACCTTTATTTGATTTTTCTCTTTGGATTGATCAAGCTACTCCCTTTTTTATTAGTACATACTTTCTTTAGATTTATGCAAAATATCTCCTCCTTTGACAACAAATCAAAAGAATAATAGATAAGGAAAAGGGTGGGGTGGTTAAAGGCATATCTTAGCCTCTGAGGGGTGGCTGAATACATAAGTTCAACCTTAACTTTTGAACATCTCTCTTGACAGAGGTTTGGTGAATATATTTGAATGAATGAGCTCCAATGGCTTCTTTGTTTCAATGTCCACATTGTTGTAGGTAGCATTCACAATCTTCCTATTTAAACACGTGTCACAAATTGTATTTCTTTCTCTTCTTAGTTTAGGTACATCTTTCATAACTTCAGTTTTGGACAATATGTTCAACTCCTTTTGTCCAAGATGTCCCAATCTTCTATGCCACAACAAATTCTCATCTTTGGTGCTTATGTAGCATGTGTTTTTGTTGTTAGAAACTTGGTATAAGTTTCCATTTGTTTTTTCTCCTTTTGTAAGAATAACACCATCACTTAATCTTTTTTACCATGTAACCACTCTTGCTAAAAGTAACTTCATGCCCATCATCACAAAGTTTGATAACATTGATTAGATTATGTTTTAGCCTTTCAACATAAAGCACTTCCTCTAATTTAAACTTTTATATATTAATTTCAATAGTACCAATACCTTTAATCTTCAAAGTACCATCATTGCCAAATGTGACTAACCTTCGATCATATTTTTCTACTTCTTTCAATACCTTAGAATCTCCTGTCATATGTGAAGAGCAATCAATCCATTGCTTTTTTTTCTTGGAAGCTTTTAAGGCAACTTCCACAACCATTGCCATTTCCCTTCCTCTTCTTCTTCTTTGGCCAAATATAAGAGCATATGTAGGTGTTCTCCTTTGTATTCTCTAACCTAACAACAATGTCAAACATTTCTCAATAGTATATCCAATCTTTTCACATCTTTCATAGATTTCTTCCAACATATCAAATCTATTTCTTAGTAGAATTTGACTTCTTTTCACTTAAGGCTATCTCTTTTCTTGATAGAGTATTCCCCTAGACTCTTGCCTCATATTCCTCTTTATTATATGTCTATTACTCTAGCACATACTAGCCTTGTATCATACTTACTACAACATCAACAAAATCCTTTAAATCTAAATTTTCTTCTTTCAACAAGTTCATATCTCTTATTTTCAGTACCTATTGTGGTAACATTTTTTCCATCTTTAACAACCTATCTCCTTTGAATAGGAGTTTTCATCACATCTTTCCTAACCTATTTTATCTTGGGTTGCTTTTTCTTCTCTTTAACATTATTGTGTTTGCTTTCAAGTACAAACCCAATTTTATTCTTTGCTTTTACCCTCTCATTTGGCTTTTCAAAATAGCCAAGTGCTTTCTTTCCCAAGGAATGAGGTCTTTGTTTGCTTAGACACTTATCCAACTTTTTGATAGCATCTTCCTTGATAACATTTGCTAAAAAGGACCATTTTCTCACTTCCATGACCTGCATAAAGCTTTCTTCATACTTCTTCAATTCAAATTCAGCCTTGTGGAGCTTGGCTTGTAAATTCAGCACTTCTTGCTCTTGTGCAATCACCTTAATACCAAGATCTTCATGTATTTTGCCTTGTTTTACCTCAAGTATATATAGCACCTCAATTTTTTTCAAATACTCCTTTTTCTCTTCAAAATCCTTTTCTTTCACTTGGAAATCAGATTTACCAATAGCAGAATTTTTATTTAACTTCTTAAGATTCTTTACCTCCTTTTCTAGCTTACTATTTTTGTGTAAGCAAGCTCAAAACTCAGTCTTAAGTTGCTACACCAACTCCTTCTCTTCCTCTTCAGCTGATTCTTCATAACTTGAGGATTCCTTTTCATCATTTATGTGTGTAACCAATACATTTTCTGTAGTAGCATCATCAAAATCATCATCAGCTTCTTCTCCAAAATCTTCTTTATCCAACTTGCTTAAGAAATTTCTTCTTTGAATCTAAAGAGTTCCTTTTTTCCTTTGGCACTTGAATTCTTAACTTTAGAATAACTGGATTTGTTTCTTCTCCTCCTTGGGGCCAACTTATTATCAACATCATTGTTTGCATCTTTTCTCTTTGGGTAGTCCATGACAAAGTGTCCAATGCCTCCACAACTATAGCACTTCAAGGTTAATTTTCCCTTGTACTTCCCTTTTCCTTTCCTCATATTTTTGGTGATGTATGTCATGACTTTATCAAATTTAGTATCACCATCTTTTACTTTAGATCTGCTATTGGATTCTTCTTTTTGTTCTTTAATCTTTAATATTGCCTTGAAGGCCAGCTCCTTCTCTACCTTAGGCTTTTTTTCCTTCTTCATTAGGCCTATTATCATTTTATAAGCCACCAATATGCTATATAAATCATCTAGGAGAAACCTATCCAAATCTCTATCTTCTATAAAAGAAACTTTAGCATTGAATGCTTCTAGTAATGTTCTAAATATTTTTCTTACCACAATAGCATCATTAATCTCCTCTCCATAACCTATAATAGAGCATACAATTTCATTTATTCTTATAAAAAAAAGCATCTACCAATTCATTATTCAGCATCTTAATATCTTCAAATCTGCTTCTCTAAATTTGTAAATTGGCTTCTTTCACAACCTTGTCTCCTTCATAAACATTCTTCAATTTATTCCATATTTGTTTAGCTATGTTGCACCCCATCACTTTGGTGAATTTTTTGTTTAATAAGGAGGCACATAAGGCATTTATAACTTTTCCATTATATTCTAAATTCTTCTTATCAGTAGGTATCATAATAGCACCTTCGGTAATAGCAGTGAAGTCACTAATAGTAAACTTAAGCACACCAAAACCAAGTGACAATAGATATAGGAGCATTTTATTTTTCTATAATTGATAATTTTTTCCATTAAACATGGCAATGTCCTTGCTGCTAACATTGTTTATGCTCTACATGATATTGATTAGCAGTAAATGTAAAGATTAATAGCAACAGCAAGAACTTTCAAATGAAAGCAGGCAAAATCGATCAATAGAGGAACTAAACTCTATATAAAGACCTTTTTAAGTCTCACACTGAGAAGGGGAGGGGATAAATCAATGTGAGATGTTTACTTTTTATAAATCTATCCAGATTAATCCTATGTGACTTGTTAAAGTCTATGATCCATTTTTATCTCACTTCTTTATACGAGAATCGCAATATGAATATCAAGCAATCACAAGTACCTGAAAACACCTAGAATTTTTACATAGTTCACCCATAATGTTTGAACTACATCCATAGTGTGAAAGGATCATTTCTAGATCACATTATCCACTCTTGTTATCAAAGGATATAGCTAAAGTTATGGAAGGATCACGCCTTAACCACTTACAATTATCTCCCAATCACTCCAAGGTTTCTTACCCTTTTTCAAGACATACATAAAAAGATTATAACAAAAACTTCCCTCAGAAAGATCTCTCTATGTGCACAAGTTGCTGCTATAGAAAATTGATCTTCTCCTTCTTCACTGTCAGTTTCTGCTCAAGCTTTCTATCATTCACTCTTTCTTTACTACCAATCTCTCTTTCTTCACAGCCGATTTCATAGCTTTGTCTTTGTCATGCTTTTTGTTATCTCTCTATTATGTTTTACATCTTTCTCTTTGCCTCTACTAGTCTCAACTCTCTACTGATTCTAAGCTCTCAACCACTCACACTTTTTGCCAATTCTAAACTCTCAACCTCTATCAGTTTTAGCTCTCTGCCTCTTTAGAGTTTCTCTTTGCATCTACTATGCTTCCCTCTTGCCTCTACAGGATTTGCCTTCTACCTCTGATAGGTTTCTCTCTTGCCTCTTTAGGGTTTCTCTCTGCCTATTTCTACAACTCTCTCTACCTATTTCTACAGCACCTTCTGCTTATTTTTATAACTCTCTCTATCTATTTCTATAGCACTTTTTGCTTATTTCTACAGCTCTCATTACCAATTCTTTCCTCTACAAGTCCCTTCCTTTGCAAGTTCTACTCTACTTTATCGATTCTCTCCTCTGTAGGTTCTTTCCTTTTCTTTCAACCACTATTGCTGTCTCTCCTTCTTTCTGTCACTGCTATTGTCTCTCATCTACAAGTTCTCTCCTCTACAAGTTCTCTCCGTTTTAGGTTCTCTTCTCTACAGTTTCTTAAATCTCTACCAATTCTTTCCTCCACAGGTTTCTGCCCTTTTTCTTCCTTTTCTAGTGCTACTGCTTTCTCTCCCTTTTTTTTTTCACCTACCACTGCTTTCTTTTTTCTTTCTCTCACTGGATGCTTTTTTTTTTTCTTATTTTTCTAGCACTACTCTCTTAGCCGATTTTCTTCAATTACTCTCTCTTAGCTATTTTTCTCTAACTATTATTCTCTCTACCTCTCATGTTCTCTATACCTTTTCTATCTTTCTCTATCATTCCCTAGGTCCCTTTTGGTAGTTGTATAGGTATTTATAAGCCTTGAATTTAGGATTACCCTATAATCAACAGTTAGTATTAATTCCTTAAATTTAGGGTCAATGGTCAATATTAACTCCTTGAATTTAGGGTTAATAGTCAGCATTAACTCCTTGAAGTTAGGATCAATAGTTAGCATTGACTTTGACTTAAGGTTGTTTCCAAAAGCAGCATTGCTAGGATTACATCATTTTACCTGTCTAAGCAACATGCTACCATTCCCACTAATACCATCTTCTCTAACCCTTAAATAAATTAGTTGCCAACACTTTGTAAATGCAACAAACTCATCTCAAAGGCACTCATAACATCAAATTAACAAGGATAAACGTAAGAGATACTAATACGAACTCCGATTATATGTAAACGGAACCTAACACCAATATTGGTATAAGATCATTCTAACAAAGGTTATGGGATTTGAAGTTCTAACCTAATGATTATAAACAACCAAGAACCAGAACTATAAGATTCAGATGCTACTCCTAACAACAACAATGTTAAAGAAGATAAGTCTATTGAATGAAAGTTTAGAATTAGTTCTCAAAGAACCAGAAAAATAGCTCATACACTCATCAAAATGGGTCTGCCTCCTTCAACCACCCTTTTTGCCCATTTTATATGCTAAACCCCAAAACCCTAACTAATAGGATAAGTTATTAAGGAAATTCGTCCAACCCACTAAATAATAATAAAAACCCATGAAAATAACCCATTAAGATGTTGAAATTCATTCATCCCGCTATATAACAATATATCCCATGAAAATAATCCATTTAAATGCCCAAACATGGGTTCCCAAATCCAACTTCCTTCCTAAGGCCATGATTCTCAAATTCCTCCACAAATGACACATTTGCTAGCCTTAGTGAAGCCTCCATCATCCTTAACTCATACCTAGCAACTTTTTGATAATAAATGTCACATAAAAAGTTGTTAAGAGCTTCCTTTATTCTCTTTGACCTTGCCCTTGTCATTAGTCCTCCATGGTCTTGCAAAGTATCAACTACCTTGTGAATTTGAGCTGGTACAATAAGGCTTTCATCATTCCCACTCTCCTTAAAATGATTTATCCTTAAATCATCACCTGCATCATTAAAGAGAAAAGGAGAAAGGTTAGAAACATTAAATATTGCACTCAGACTATACTCACCTGGCAAGTCAAGTTTATATGCATTATCGTTGATTCTTGCCACCACTTGAAAAGGACCATCTCCCCTTGGTTACAACTTTGACTTCCTTTGCATAGGAAATCTATCCTTCTGTAAATGTACCCAAACCCAACCACCATGTTCAAAGTGATATGCCTACAACCTTTGTTGGCTTGTGTTTCATATTGCTTGGTTTTTCTCTCAATGTTAAGCCTAGATTTCTCATGAAGTTGCCTAACCACTTCAGCCTTCCTTTTCCCATCTAAATTAGCCCTGTCTTGTATAAGCAATGGTACTAAATCCAAAGGAGATAATCGATTAAAACCATAAACAAGCTCGAAAGGAGAATAACCTGTAGCACTATGAACAACAAGATTATAGGTAAACTCCATAAAAGGCAAACATTCTTCCCAGATTCTAGAGTTCTTACCAATAACAGCATGCAACAATGTACCAAGAGTTCAATTTACTACCTTAGTTTATCCATCGGTTTGTGGATGGCAAGTTGTAGAAAACAACAACATTGTTTCAAGCTTACCCCAAAATGTCTTCCAAAAATGGCTCAAAAATTTTGAATCACAGTCTGACATAATACTCTTTAGCACTCCATGTAGGCGAACAATCTCTCTAAAAAATAAGTCTGCAATATGTGTGGCATCATCCATTTTGGTGCAAGCAATGAAATACGCCATCTTTGAAAACTTGTCAATGTTATTTTGTTGATAGCTCTAAAATCGACAAACATCCTCCAAGATCCATCTTTCTTTGGCACAAGCAACACTGGCACAACACATAGATTCATGCTCTCCCTTATATGTCCCTTCTTCATTAACTCATCAAATTGCCTCTAAAGCTCCTTGATTTAATCAAGATTACTTCTATATGCTGGCTTATTAGGAACGGGAGCTCTAGGAATAAGATCAACGTGATATTCAATCCCTCTCCTTGATGGTAAACCATCTAGGATCTCCTTAGGGAATACATCATTATAATCCTGCAACAAAGATGAAATAGCACTAGGCAAAGATGAATCAAGGTTAGTGTTAGAGAAATAAGAATCCTTGTAAAGGATCAAGATTATTTGTTGTCTAGCTTGGAAGGTAACCCTAACATTTGCTCATTTTACAAACAAACTCACTTGTTTTTTTTCATCTTCACTCTTATAAACCTGACCACTCTTGTACTTAACACTCTCAAATGCTTTTACCTTGTTTTTCTCTCCTTCACTTTCTTTTATCTCGACTCTCTTTTTCTTTTTGCTCCTCCTTTTTTCTCACATACATAATGTCTCATATGGTCTTTATACACCTATTTTGGAGTCAATGGAACAAGTGTAAATGGTTTTCCATCCATAGTGAAAGAATAGTGGTTCTTGTAACCATCATGCAAAACTTTTCTATCAAATTTCCAAGGATGGCCCAATAACAAATGCCCGGCCTACATAGGTACAACATCACAAAACAACTCGTCCTTATATCTACAAATAAAAAATGGAACCATAACTTGTTTAGTCACTTTCAACACTCCACTGTCATTCAGTCATTACAAATTATATGGTTTAGGATGTTTGATTGTAGGCAAGTTCAATTTTTCCACCAACTCTATAGTTGCTACATTAGTGTAACTACCTTTATTGATGATCAAGTAATAGAGTCTATCTTGAACCAAACATTGAGTATGGAAAATATTTTCCACTTTCATGGTAATGTGTACTAAGTCTTTAAACTCTACATAGTGTTGCAATTCTACCACATCAACTATGCTTCTATTCAACCCTTGGAGGAACCTAGCGATGGTTGATTCCCTATCCTCCATTACATTTGCCCTAACCATAGCAATTTTCATCTCCTTATGCTACTCTTCTGCGCTCTTGGAACCTTATGTAAGGCTTTGTAATTTGTTATACAAATCCCTATAATAAGAGTTGGGAACAAATCTCCTTCTCATCACAGTTTTAAACTAATTCTATGTTTCTATAGTTCTCTCAAAATTTCTTCTCCTATTGATAACTTGCTGGTCCTACCATACTATAGCATAATCCATGAACTCTACCACAGCTAACTTCACTTTCTTCTCCTCAGAGAAGTTGTGGCACTCACATATTAATTATACCCTTTGTTCTCAATCCAAATAAACATCAAGGTCAACTTTCCCTTATAAAGAAGGTATTTTCATTTTAATACTACTAAGATTTTTGTCTACTCCTTCCTCCACTCTATTTCTGTTGCCCTAACCTCTATTGTACCTTTCATAAACATTTCCATTACCTCTTACTCCTCTACCACTCCTATTACCACATCCTCCTCTAAATCCACCTCTAAAGTTTCTACTAGCATTATCATCGTTATCATAATAATCATCACCATCTTCACCAAAGTCATGTTTAAATTACTTCTTCATAACCTTACCAATTGGCCTCATAGGATTGACACTCAATTCCCCTTTTATTTTATTCATCCTATCTCAAACTTCCCAAAACATTTGGTTAATCCTATCAAACTTCTGGTCTAAAGATTTCATAAACAATTTGAAATCTGGAACAACTACTTCCTCCTTTTCATGTAGGAAATTACCTTCTTTAACATTAGACATTGAATATGCAAGATTATTAGTAAATAAAGAATATACCTCACAAAACTCACTCCCTTGCGTGTTTGCTCTTCACTCAATTATAGTAGCCCTCAAGTCTTGTTTTTCACACAATAAATTGCAAGACTCTAAATGCTCTTTCAATAGCTCCAAGCAAACTAAATTTAGAACAAACAACACTTGAATATATCAATCCTAGACCTACCTCTTCAAAGAAGTGACACAATTAAGAAGATGGGCAATAAAGCAAATGAAATGACAAGGAATTCAATGATATGAGCAGTGCAATCTGACAACAATCAATTATCGAATATAATTGAGTAAATGACCAATTGAGCAATGAAGCCATTTTTTTAGTTTTTAACTAATGGGTATTTCTATAGAAGGAATGAATAGAAAAAAGGCAACCCAAGAAATACACGAATTTTTTTTAAAAAAAATTATTTTTGTAATTTTTGGATAACTAATGGGTATTTCTATAGAGCTCAGTTGCTTGCTTATTAGCTTTGTTAGCATATATTTTAATCATTTGGCTATCAATGTGTAGATTGTTTTTTACATCAGACCCTTTAGGAATTTCTAATCCATGTAATGATTATGCCAAGTCAACTAATATCTAAAAACTAAATTCTTTTGATAAGAATATTAGTCTTTAACATTTGTATAAAGGTTGTTTTACTATGCCATGTTACTTCACTTATACAAAGTTATTGTTATCCCTTATAAAAGGAATACAGGCACGTAAGTTATAGAGTATCATAAAAGAGGTGTTTATGATCTATCTTTGCTAAATGCAAAACTTAGAGCTATAGAAAAAAAGGCGCCCTTAATGATATGCATTTTTCTTCCTAAAGCCAAAACGGGGGAAATGGCCATTACTTTACCCAATAGGTGTTTATTGACCCTAAGTAAGTATTGGTGCCCTCATTAAATGTAGATGAAGAAGGACATATAAAGATATTGCTTTCTTCATACAAATGCAGTAAAAGAGG
This sequence comes from Ceriops decandra, assembly GCA_020615895.1. Classification (NCBI taxonomy): domain Eukaryota; kingdom Viridiplantae; phylum Streptophyta; class Magnoliopsida; order Malpighiales; family Rhizophoraceae; genus Ceriops; species Ceriops decandra. The sequence continues at coordinate 4,953,057 of JAHLGO010000381.1, read as the reverse complement.
CAACGCCAACAGCAGAGGAGAGAATTTGCTAAGGTAACAAAGGAGGCAACACCAACCATAAGTGGAAAGAACCTACAACAAAGATAAACTATAGCAAAGATAACCTATAGAGAAGAGATTGGCAAAGGTTAAGCAAAGATCGGCAGTGAGAAAGGAAAAGATTTGCTTTCTACATTAGCAGCCTATATACATTAAGTGATCTTTTTCAGGAAAGTATTAGTTACTAAACTCTTGATAAACTTGCTAAAAAATGGTGGGATACCCTTAGAGTGATCAGGAAATCATTCCATTGAGTGATTGAGAGATCATATCATCTAGTAATTGGGAGATCAAACCTTTGAGTGATCGAGAAATCAACTGAGTGATTGAGAAATCATCGTAAGTGGTTAAGGACTGATTCTTCTACACTATAACTATATCCCTTGATAACAAGAGGGAATTGTGTGATTTATGAATAATCTTATCACACCGTGGGTGTAGTTCATACATTATGGGTAAACCACATAAAAATTATTGTATGTTCTTGGGTGCTTGCATTTGATTGATATTTGTGCAACCACTCTCATATAAAGTAAAGGATAAAAATTGTATCATCAGCTATAATAAGTCACAAAGGTTAAATCTGAAAAAATTTATAAGAAGCAAGCATCTTACACTGATGCACCCCCTTTCCCTCTTAGTATGAGACCTAAAAAGGTCCTCATTAAGTGGTATTAGAACTGATTTCCTCTATTAATCCATTTTATGTGCTTTGATCTAAAGTTATTTGTTACTACTCTGAGTCTTTGCATCTACTACTAATTGATATCATGGATAGCATAAACAGTGTTAACAGCAAAGGCATTCCTACTTTTAATGGACAAAATTATCAATTATGGAAGAATATAATGCTCTCATATTTATATTTAATGTCACTTGATTTAGGCGTATTTGAATCTACTGTTAGTGGCTCCATCCGTCATATTCCACTTTGAAATAGATTTGATTAGAAAAATTTGTGAAAGATGCAAAAAGGCTAGACACACTATTAAGGATTGCTAAACATTGCTACCCAGTCTAGGAGTGTAAAGGATTGCTAAAGAGTCCTTACTTAATTATAAATATTTCCTAGTAGATAAATGCTTATGCGAATGATCTTGAAGTCTAAGTTCCTTACGTTGCATTATAGTATGGTATATGTCTTTAGTTCTTCAATGCAAGTAAGGACATTTTAAAGGATCTTTGCTTTTGTGATCACTACCAACTCCTTAGAGACATTAATTTGGTGGTTCTAGTAATTGTAAAAGAAGTCAATTGCTTGCTTATTAGCTTTGTTAGCATATATTTTGATCATTTGGCTATCAATGTGTAGATTTTTTTATATATCAAGCCCTTTAGGAATTACTAATCCATGTAATGATTATGTCAAGTCAACTAATGTCTAAAAACTAAATTCTTTTGATAAGACTATTAGTCTTTAACATCTGTACAAAGGTTGTTATACTAAGCCATGTTACTTCACTTATACAAGGTTATTGTTATCCCTTATAAAAGTAATAAAGGCATATAAGTTATAGAGTATCATAAAAGAGGTGTTTATGATCTATCTTTGCTAAATGCAAAGCTTGGAGCTATAGAAGAAAGGCCCCTTTAATGATATGCTTTTTTCTTCCTAAAGCCAATGGGGGGGGGGGGGATGGCGATTACTTTACCCAATAGGTGTTTATTGACCCTAAGTAAGTATTGGTGCCCTCGATAGACATAGATGTAGAAGGACATATGAAGATATTGCTTTCTTCATACAAATATGCCTTAACCTTTGTCAAATCTAGAAGGGGTTTACATCCTTTTCCTCTCAAACTAAAAGATTTCTTACAGTTCATTTATGATCGAGATATTGTGTATCCTTGTGATCTAATTTGTCATTTAGGCTTTAAGCGATAGGGGAGAATGGGAGTATTAGAGCTTGAGTTTTCATGGTTAGAAAATTTACCAAGGATTAGGATTAAGGACTAGATAAAGACAAGCTAGGGAATCCATATAAAAATTGATGCCTTTAGCGTAGACCTTAATATGCACCCCAACATGGATATAAGCCATAATATTAGTTAAAAAATTGACAAATTTTCTTTTTCTAATAAGGCTGTAATATGGTGATCATCCTTTAAAATCCTTAGATTTTTATTTTCATTCCTACAAGTATATCATCTATTTAAGATTTCCATTTTGCAGTTAAGGATATAAAGGTGACTAAGGCCCTTTTTAATAAAATTTTAAGTGTTTTGCGGAAAATGTTGGCTTGAAGAGTCATGGCAAGTGTATAGAGTTATTGAGTGGACATTTTCCCCCTTTATTCATACCAAAGTGATAGACAAATGACCTAGATGATAAAGAGGAGAATATAAAGGATTAATCTGCATTTATGGCCCTTCTTATTCCATCCTTTGTTAATAATATCGAAGTGCCTATAGGGAAAGGGCAATCATTTGAATAACTACCATTAATGATTTCAAAACCTGTAAATGCCACAAAGTATAAAGGGGTGGATGTTATTCAAAGTAGTTAAGCTATCCTAGGTTCCCAAATAGACGTATAAACACCAATAGATGTCATTCACACCAAGGATAGCATTTTTCAAGTTATAACTAATTAGAAGAACATACTTCACCATAAGGCTAACCTTCTTAAAAGCTTAAAGAAATTAGGTGAGAGTTCTAATCATACTAATGTACTATGCAAAGTTGTCCAACTAGGACCAAGTTAGCAAGCTAACTTTAATGAAGACCATTTTAGGTCTCACACTAAAAGGGGGGTGAATTAATGTGAGATATTCACTTTCTACAAATTGATCCTAATTTAACCTTTATGGCTTATTAGAGCCAATGATCCAATTTTTATCTCTCTTTTATGTGAGCGTGACAATACAAATATAAAACAATGCACAAGCACCCAAGCATAAATAATAATTTTTACGTAGTTCACCCACAATGTATAAGTTATGTCCACAATGTGATAGGATCCCTCTTAAATCACACAATCCACTCTTGTTATCAAGGGATATAAGTTGGTTGTGGAAAGATCACTCCTTAACCACTTATAATGATCTCCCGATCACTCCAAGGGTATCCTACCCTATTGTTCAACAAATTATCAAGTGTTTATGGAAAACCTTTCCTAAAGAATGATCACTCAATGTGTACAGACTGTTAGAGTAGAATATGAATCTTCTCTCGCCTTTGCTGCTGATGCTGTCTTACTTGCTATAGGTGCTGCCTCACCTATTGCCTTGGTAGTATCTCTCTTTTATTGTTAAGCATGTTTTCTCCTTAACTGCTATAAGCTACCAGACCTGCGACCGGGCACACTTTCTCCTTCACTGTTGCAAGCTACTAGACTTGCCATCATGTACGTTTCCCCCTCTATCATTACAAGCTATTGGACATTCTATCAAGCATGCTTTCTCTTCTTGCTAATGCAAGCTACCAAATTTACTGCTATTGTTGCCTACACACGCTGTTGTTATTGTCTGCACATTCTGCTATCACTGCAAGCATGCGCTACTATTACTGTCTACACTTATTGTTATCACTTTGCATACATGCTATGTCTGTTGTCCATGCGCACTACTAATGTTGTCAATGCACGCTACTGTTGCTATTCGCAGGTGCTGCTAATGTTGTTTACACGCGGTGCCGCTGTTGTCCGTGGATGCCTCTAATGCTATTCGTACACATAGTCGATACTGTCCATGAGCACTTTTAATGTTGTCCATACATGCTGTTGCATTTGTACGCACACGCTGCTATTGCTATCCGCACATATTGCTAATGTAGTCTATACAGGCTACCACGTCTATCTGTTATTATCCGCATGTGCTGTTAATGTTATTTGCACGCGCTATCACTACTACCTACTGTCCACACACACTATGCCTATTGTCCCCACTCCTGCTATCTGCACACGCTGCACCTACTGTCCACATGCACTGCAGCCGCTATCCGCACACACTGTTCTTTGCTATCTGCGAATGATGTTTCTACTGTCAAGCTGTGCCTCTTGTTCACACACGTTGTGCTTGCTATCCACACGCTCTACACCAGCTGTCCACGCTCGCTGTGCACCAGCTATCCATACTCTCTACTTGCTATCTGCACAAGCTATGCCCGCTATCCATGCCTAACTACACCTGCTGTCCGCACAAACTATGCCTACTGTCTGCAAGCACTACGGCTACTGTCCACGCATGCTGTTCTTGCTATCCTTGCATGCTGCTCCTATTATCAGCTCACACCACTGCTGCTGTCCATGCAAGCTGTTATTACTTTCTTGCGCCGCTGTTACTCTCCCAACATGCTACAATAGTTTTTCTCGCACTGCTGCTGCTCTCCCTGTGCATTGTAGCTATTTTCTTGTGCCGCTACTGCTCTCCTCGAGCGTTGCAACAGTTTTCTCACGCCACTGCTACTCTCCCTGCACACTACAACAGTTTTCTTGCGCAACTACAGCTCTCCTTGGGCATTACAGTAATTTTTTCGTGCCATTGCTACTTTTCCTACAGGCTATAGCAGATTTCTTGCACCACTGCTACTCTCCCTGTGCGTGGCAGTAGATTTTTCACGTCGCCACTACTCTCCCTGGGTGCTACAGCAATTTTCTCAAGCTACTGATGGTTTGCTGGTTGATTCTTAAACCTGCTACTACACTTTTTGCAAGTGACTACTGATTCTCAAACTTGCGGCTACACGTTCTAATTTTTTCTTGATTCCTGGGCGTGCTTCTACTACTAGGAAGCCTCCTGAGGTGCTGCTAGTGCTAATATACCCTCCTAAACATGCAAGGACATGCTAATGCTACTAGTATACCCTCCTAAATGTGCAAGGATGTGCTACTACTACTATAATACCCTCCTAGACGTGTAGGAACATGCTGCTAGTGTATACACTCCTAGACCTGTAAGGATGTTTGCTACTACTAATATACCCTCCTCGACCTGCTATTGTTGCTAGGAAGTCTCCTGGACATGCTGCTACTGTTGGGAAGTCTCCTGGACATGCTGCTACTGTTGGGAAGTCTCCTAGGCATGCTACTACTACTAGGAAGCCTCCAAGATGTGTTGCTGCTCTTTTCTTGACCAGTTGTCTTGCCTTCTTTCCTTGGTGGCTACTATACTCTCCTTAGCCAGTTGCACCTTGCACGGTGGCTGCCTCCTCTTTGCCGTTCACCTTTCTTTTTCCCTAGGTTTGCTGCTCACTTCTCTCTTTGGCCGGCTTTCTCAATTTTCTGCAGCACACCCCTTTCTTGCAAGACACATAAGGGTATTTATAAAGCCTTGAGATTAGGGCTATACGATCATCAATGGTCATTATTAATTCCCATATGTTTCCCTACAATCAACGGCTGGATTTGATTCCTAAAATTTAAGTTCAATGGTCATCATTAACTTTCTAAAATTTAAGGTTAATGGTCAACGGTCAACAGTCAATCCTAACCCCTAAAATTTAGGATCATAGTCAACATTGACTCTTCAATGTCAACCAATTTCTCCCAATGATCTCATTACATCTCAACGGCATTTATAATATAAAATTAACACTTATAATCATGTAAGATGGTGTTGACAACAAATCCAACATTAACCATCAAAGATTGGCTCAACAAACTTTCACAATGAAATGTGTAGATACTTTTATTTAATATTTGAAGAAAAAACTAGTAGTCTCCAATATTTCTCTTTAGGCTACTAATACTAAAATGTGAGACTTGAAGGATTAGTTGAAGCAAAAAGGTACTCATTGTCTCTTATTTAAGCATGATTTGCTTAACCAAGCTAAAGAGCACAAGATTGTTGGGCATAAAATATTCTTTGGAAATACTACTCCCCCTTATAAATTGCCTTAAGGCAAAGAGAAGTAAATAACAAGGATCATTACCCAATTGAGTTTTAATATCATTATACACTAAAATCTCTAATTGAGTTCTAACATCATTATGCACTAAGATCTCTAATTGATTTTTAACTTAATTTTTAACAATAATTAGGTGAGTTGCAAAATCTAAACCTTTATACCCCTTAATTAATAAAGTCTTCTCCTCACCTTTTTTGCTAAGCTTCTTTTTTTTTTTCTTTCTAATTGTAATAAGGTAGTTTTATCCTATACAAGGATGGAGCCTTTATTTATTATGAATTAATAGATACTAGTTCCTTACTGATCCTTTCTTTTATGTAATAAGATGAATTCTTCCTTTGTTATTACATTTTTATTTGAAACTAACTACTACTTCCTACTACTAACATCAGGTGTGGGATAGTAGGTAATGAGATCCCTTGGTGATGGAAAGGTATATCCTTAGTATCAAAATTATTCTAGTGCTTGATAACTTACCATACTTAAGCATGCAAGGTGATCATGTGTCAAAAGATATGTTTTCCATATTACCCTTCTCTTCAAGTGATTATGATACCAAGGAAGAAGGCGCTTCTATAAAAAAGTATGTTCAAGAGTTTATGGAGGCATAAGTGCCCATCATTCTAAATGCCCACATAATGAGTAAGGCTTTCACTTGAGCTCTTAGTATGAATATTTCTAATTGGTATAAAGTACTTGGAAAATTTTTAGGCAAGATTTCCTAGTAGCGTTAATGAATTTATGCAAGGGTATACACGTATCTCTACTTCCACAAATTAGATCCATTTGCCTTTATGGCAAAGTTAGATTCACTTATCACTAAAGAATTTCATTAGATATACTTTACTATCATTAACAAGAGCAAAAGGAATGACTGTGATGTCAAGAGAAATTTCTTTAGTGTTTTTGTATGTAACCAAGTAAATAAGAATGATGGTACTCTTATGCCTTTTATAAACTTAATAGAGTGGTGGAATCTCTACATATTTGCTTAATCCTACATCTTTTATTTTGTCTATTCTCTTGGCATGAAATTCATATTTTTTATTTTAGGATCCCAAAAGCTTCTCTCTCATCATGAGTTTTATGCTTTATGATTTTTTCCTTCATTTTCATTTCTCATTTATGTTTTCTAAATTAAAGTTTTGTGGATTTTCAAGTTAGGCATTTGAATTATATAAGGGTTTCAACATCTAAATGTTGGTGTTATGATGCCTCCCAGATGTCTCATGCCTTCCTTTTTATGTTTGATTATCTTTTATAACTGGCTCATTGCTTTGTCTTCTTGCATCCAAATTTTTTGGTTTTTCATATCTAAATTCATTATTGGATCTTTCATGCTCTATTTTTGGGGTTTTTAATACCTAAAATTATTGTCAAGTTCTTAATACTCAATTTTCTAAGTTTTTTTTTTTTTTACATCTAAGATCATTGTCAAATCTTTCATACTCAACTTTTGTGCCCCAATATTATTATCAAATCTTTCACCCCCAACCTTTTAAGTTTTTCATAATTAGGGTCATCATTGAGTTTTTCATGATTAATTTTATGAATTTTTCATACTCAAAATCACATACTATTGAGTTTTTTATACCCAATTTTGTAGATCTTTCATGACGAAATACTTTGAAAATTTTTTTTTCATTGGTTACAGTATTGAAAGAAACATAGGAAGGGTTAGTTCTATATTTATAAACAAAGAATATTAAAAAGCATTACTTATAATAAATTTTGTAATTAACTAATTTTCAAACTTTATGAATTATAATCTCATCCATTTGATCTAATTTGTAAATTAAACGACCATAGTCAACTTATAACATGAACTCTTAAAACACATTAATAATCTCGATTTTCATAAATTTATATATATGATTTATATTATTATTTGTATGAATATATTTATTTTTAAAATCAAAAATTTTAAAATTTAATGATAATAAATTTATTTTAAAATATAAAACATAAATGCCAACCCATCCACAACCAAAGTATGGGTGTCTAGCCCAATCTTCACTACAAATAAATGGAATGAAAAGCCCAGTGGTCACATAAGCGAGGTGTCACGAAGTCAGGCTTAAATCGTGCTAATCCGCACGGCACTTAGTCAATCTTGCAAAAGAAGATAAGCTAAGTAAGCCTGGAAAAGTTTGAATGAATCAGTAGAAGACGTGTGAGAGGCAAGTGAGTGAATTGAAAGTGCTTGAGAGAACGAGAGAGAGAGAGAGAGAGAGAGAGAGAGAGAGAGAGAGAGAAAGCATAAGAAAGCTTTGCAAGTGAACTTGTATTAAAAAAGGATTTGTGCTATACAAATGAGGGAAGTGACCTATTTATACAACTCTAAAGAAACTAGAATGGAATATTTTTGGTATATACAAGGATTATTCTAGATATGGTCCCTTCTAGAATTCTCTAGGTAATTGTGGCACATTCTGCATGCTTCTGAGACCTTCCGTGGATAACAAATGGGCTGGGCAGCCCTTATAGATTTGGTCTTGGCCCGAATTTGCACCTTAAGGATACATGAATGAGCTTAATCAATATATCCTTGTGACATCCTCCCCCACTTAATTCTATGACATCCTCATTGCATTTTCAACCTTAAATTGTAGAATGTGATCAACAAATTGCCAAAGCTGGTCCTCCCTTTCCCAATTAGCCTTGTGGTCTGGCAAATCTTTCCATTTCACTAAGTACTTGGTATAGTTGGTTGCTCCTCTTCTCCAAATCACTCTATCAGCAAGGATGTGTTCTACCTTGTTGTTGAATTCGATTGGACCCATTTCGGCTTGGATCATTTTTGTCTCCATGGAAGGGCTTTAAAAGATTTACATGCAAATCGTTGTGGATCTTTAGCTTTGGAGGGAGTTGGACTTGATAAGCAACCTTTCCCACATGCTTGATGATAAGAAATGGTCCTTCATACTTCCGTACCAAGCCCTTATGTACTTTGAATTGATTGGGCAGCAGCTTCACCATCACCATGTCTCCCGCTGTGCAGTCTTTTGGGCGTTGCTTAGCGTCACCCATCTTTTCATCTTCTTAGCTACTTTGTCAAGGCAAGCCCTTGTTATGTCCACTTCCTCATGCCATTCCCTTACGAACATAAAGGCAGATGGCTTGTTGCTAGTGTAAGGAAAGGCAATGGCACTTGGTGTTTGCGGTTATTGTCTTAGGACAATTTCAAACAGGATTTTGTTTGTGACCTCGCTCCTCTGAAGATTGTATAAGAATTTGGTAGTATCAAGTAGCTTTGCCTAATCTTGTTGGTGAGCACTGACATAGTGCCTCAAGTATTGTTCGAGCAAGGCATTGACTCGCTTAGTTTGCCCATCGCTTTGAGGATAGAAGCTTGTTGAGAAGTTTAGGTCTGTCCCCAGTAACTTGAATAGCTTATGCCAGAATTTGCCCATAAAGTGGGGGCTTCTATCACTGATTATGCTCTTTGGCATACCCCATAGCTTTACTATGTTCTTAAAAAACAAGCGAGCAGCTTTGTCCACCTTGCAATTAGCAAGGACTAAAATGAAGGTGCTATACTTGCTGAACCGATTAACTATGACCATAATGCTTCCACACCCTTCAGACTTCAATAGAACCATAATGAAGTCCATTGAGACACTTTCCCAAGGCTTCTCGAGAGTGGGTAGTCGCTCAAGTAGGCCAGTTGGTTACTGTTGTTCTACCTTGTCTTATTAACAAACTAAGTAAGTTCGCACATAGGCCTTGACATCCTTATGCATATGCAGCCAAAAGTAATGTTGTTGAACAAGAGCAAAGGTTCGTGTCATACCTGGGTGACCAACCCATAGAGAATCATGGCATTCCTTGAGGATCTCCTTTCGCAAGTTTCTCCATTTTGGCACGAAGACGTGATTCCTGACTGTCATTAGGACTCCATCGTTTATCCAAAATCGACAAGTCTTTCCCTCACTAGCCAATCTCAATAGATTATTGGCCAGTTTGTCTTGTCCAATACCTTCCTTGATTTGTTCAAAAAGGTTGTTGTTAGGGGTCTTGACAACAAGGGCTGCTAATTCTGCCTTTCAGCTCAATGCATTAGTAACAACATTGGTTTGTCCCGACTTATACCGCAATGGTAGTAAATTCAGTCAGGAAGTCTTGCCAACGAGCTTACTTGGGGCTAAGTTTCTTTTGGGTTTGGAAGTAGCTCATAGCAACATTGTCAGTCATGATCACGAACTTACTTTCAAGGAGATAGTGTCTCCAAAAGCGCAAGCAGTAGATGACGGCAGTCATCTCTTTGTCTTAAATGGTATACTGTCTTTTCATGTTGTTAAGCTTGCAACTTTCATAGGCAATAGGATGCCTATCTTGCATCAAGACTTTTCCAATGGCGAAGTCAGGTGTATCAATGTGGACTTCAAAAGGCTTTTCTTAGTTGGGCAACACCATAACAGGTTCCTCAGAAATTGCTTGCTTTAATCTCTCCTAGGAAACTTGGCATTCCTTTGTCCAATGCCAAGTAAGGTTCCTCTTCAACAGGTCAGTTAGGGGTGTCGCTATGGTAGAGTACCCCTTGATGAACCGACGATAGTAGTTGACGAGTCCTAAGAAGGATCGCAATTCCGAGACCTTGGTTGAAGGCTCCCATTATTGGATGCCTCACACCTTTGCTGGATCCATCAAAAGTCTACCATCCTTGATTCAATGGCCAAGGAAGTCCACCCCTTGCTTCATGAACAAGCACTTCTCCTTCTTGACAAACAACTCGTTTTCCAGTAGAGCTTGGAAGATTTGCTTGAGGTGCTCAACATGCTCCTCAAGTGTGTTGTTGTACACCACGATGTTATCCAAATAAACTACCACAAATTTGTCAAGGAAAGGATGTAGTACCTTGTTAATAAGAGTGCAGAAAGTGGCTAGTGCATTGGTGAGGCCAAAAGGCATGACTAAGAACTCGAATGCTCTGTAACGTGTCACACAGGTTGTCTTTGGCTCATCACCTTACGCTATGCAAACTTGGTAATAACCTGATCGTAAATCCAACTTGGTGAAGTATCTTACCTTCCCAAGTTGGTCGAAAACATCAGCTATCAAGGGGATTGAATACTTGTTCTTGATAGTGACCTTATTCAAAGTTCGATGGTCGATACACATGCTAAGTGATCCATCCTTCTTCTTCTGGAAGAGGACTGGGGCACCGAATGGGGTTTCGATGGTTGAATATAGCCCAAATCAATCAAATCGTGGAACTGCTTCCTCAGTTTAGCGAGTTCCAGAGGTGCCCTGCGATAAGGACCCATAGCAAGGGGTTTGGCACTGAGTTCCAGCTCAATGTGGTGATCCACATCTCACTTTAGTGGAAACTTCTTTGGCAATTCAGAAGGCATGATATTCTTGAACTTGGTAAGGACAACATGAACGGGTTACGGCAATGCGGGAGTTGTTGTTATTACATCTTTCCCATCGCTTAGTTCCCTTATGGTAGTGACATAACCAAGACTTGACTTAAAACCTTGTTTGAATTGTAAGGCCGAAATCATTAATGGTTAAGATCTCTCCTTGCGCTTCAAGGGAACTATGCAGATCTTACGGTTATTGACAATCACAAGAAAACGTAAAGTAGGAACAGGAAAAGCCAAGGCTTCACAAAAGAATGACCTAACACCACTTTGAAATTATTCATGGGAATGACAGTAAAGTCTAACTTACCAGTCCATTTACCAATTTGGACAGTAACTTCATGTGCTATGCCTTGGATAGGCCTAACTTTTGAGTTTACTGCTTTAATGGTGTCGCTTCCCTTCGTTAGTTTAAGGACCAGATGTTTGGCCTCTTGCACGTCTATGAAGTTGTGCATTGCCCCAGTATCTAGCATCGCACAAGTTGATTTGCCCTCGATGGCAAGATCAGCGTACAATAGTCCCTTCTCCTTAATGACTATTGGGGAGAAATACTTCGAAAGATTACCCAATTGTTGGATAGATCCCATGTCTACTTGGGTTTTTTCATCATCCTTTTCGAGGTCGAGTACTACCATCATAGCATTCATTACTTTGCATTGGCTTAGTCCTTGACCCAGTGCAACCCGTCACAAATGAAACAAGGTCTAAGAGGATTAGTGAAGTTATGCTTACCCGCAGACTTCTTCTCATCCTTGGGATGGTCACTTAAAGGTCTTTGTTGTCCATCCTTGTTGTGGCTAGAATTCTACTTCTTATGCCCGATTTTCTCTCCTCCACTTTTGCTAGAGTTCGGCTTCTTACTTTTGGAGTGAGTAAAGTAATCAATAAAGGTTTCGGCAGCGGCAATCGTAGCATCCAGGGTCTACACATTACGCCTTTCCAACTCAACTCTGGCCTAATCCTTCAAGTCGTCATTAAAGTAGAAAAGAATTTCCCTATTCGACATCTCAATTTCAAGAGTAAGGGTAGTAAATTCCTTAATGTAGTCAGAAATACTACCTATCTGACATAGGTAAGCAACTTTCCTCTACCTTCACTGTCTGTATTATGAGGCACAAAGTACCTATGCACTTCAACCTTCAATTGTTCCCAAGTGTCGATGATATATAAGTCTTTCTCTCATTCAAAGTGCTTCCATCTCCACCAAAGTTAGGCAATATCCCTTAGGAAAATTGAGGCGTTGCCTATCCTGACTAGGTCATCGACAACCCCCATGGCCTTGAAGTATTGCTCAAGGTCAAACAAGAAATTTTCCACAACAGTGGCATTACGTGTTGTATATGGCAGGCTTTGAGACCTTCAAGCCATGTACTGCAGTGGTGCTAGTAGTGGCAGTCATACTAGCAAATGAGTTGTTTTGGCACAGAGATTCCATCTCCTTATGAAGGTCATGAATCTCCCCTTTAACGAACTCACGCAGGTTGAACAAACCTTGATTCAAAGGGTGTATTTCTCCCCTAAACGAGCGGCCAAACTCTTCAATCATGACTTTGGCAACCCACGTGATCTCCACATTCTTATGGATTAAGTTATCGACTTGATTACTGAGGTCGCCCATAATAGAGCTTATGTCAATGACGCTCCTTTCCAAGTTACCAACACGAGAGTTCATGGTTTCCTTTGTTAGAGCCTTGGACTCACCACATTTAACTGGAGCATGCTGCTCCTCATGCCCACAAACTTCTTGCCCCGCTTGCTGCTTATCGAAAGTGGTCTCAACAAATCCTTCTTCGCTTGCCATACTCACAACTCAAATAAAAACAAAGTTGAAACTGAGATTCAACCGTGCTCTAATACCACCTATCACGGAGTTAGGTTCAGATCGTACTAACCCACGCGACACTTAGCCAATCTTGTGAAAGAAGATAAGCTAAGTAAGTTTAGAAAAGTTTGAGTGAATCAGCAAAAGACGTGTGAGAGGCAAGTGAGCGAATTAAGAGTGTTTAAGAGAATGAGAGCGAGAGCACAAAAGAATCTTATAAGTGAACTTATATTAAGAAAGTATTCGTACTATATAAATGAGAAAAATGACCTATTTATACAATTATAAAGAAAGTCCTATAATGAAATATTCTTAATATATATAAGGATTATTTTAAATATGGTCCCTTCTAAAATTTTATTGGCAATTGTGGCACATTCCACATGCTTCTGGGACCTTCCATGAATAGCAAATGGGCTAGGCAACCCTTAGAATTTTGGTCTTTGCCCAAATTTGTACCTTAAGGATGCATGAATGGGCCGAATCAATGTATCCTTGTGACAGAAGTCTGTAATCCCATGACCATGCTAAGAATAGCAGTTGAATCTACTTTACTGTACATCTATTGTAGTTTAACGAAATAATCCAATGCCAAAGACACATTTCCACTCTCACCATAGGTTGGAAGTTGAAATAACTGCCGTGAGGAAAACTAAATTTTTCAAAGTCAAGGACCAATAAAGCTACTCAGCTGATCTCGTGAGAAGCATCAATAGCTAGTCCGATTTTGATAGTTGAATAACAATGGACTAATTGAGGACTAGCATATGCTGATAAAAGACTTGCGATGGTAACTAGATTCATTCGTTCAACTTCCTCCTGTCATTTGCTTCAACACAAGCATTTCCTCATCAATGAAACCATTTTGGCCATAGGCATCAATCATGGAATTTCAACTTAAAAGCTAATATTAGTGATCAGGTCACGTCAGGCAAATCCATACCACTAATTTGCAAACAAATGGTTGAAATTCCTTAAAGAGGCACTCCTTATTTCGATGAACAATTTTTTTTTTTTCAAATGATAACATCCCCCTTCATCTATATTTAAATCAATGATATGGAGGACTGGTCACATCACCTTTAACTTAAAAACAATTTAAATCCAGGTGCGGCGCTAAAACATCCACCCAAGACAAACAGGCATACCCAAGAGAGGATGTCCAATCGAGTAGGGGGTAAAGCAAATATATTCTAGGAACTGGGATATAAACTAAAGAAGTAACATCAAGAGTAATCCAGCTCCATAATTCGTGATTACTTTCATATAAAAGCCCCCATCCTAGTTCAATTTTGCATAAGAGAAGTTTATCAATCTATCAATAACAAAAGGTAAAGATTTCTACTCCTTTCCAAGAAAACCTAGAATTCCATATCCAATCACCATTGCCAATTGTACTCTCACATTTTTGCTGGCTTTGGGAAGATGTCAGGAGTGAATTTCTGTGCCGCACTAAGACTGCCCTTGATCTTCAATGCACCCCTGCATCCATCCAATATCATAAATCATAAACAACTGTAACTATAATTTTAGCAACAAAATAAAATGAAAAAGCAGTTTCATTAACAGCCCAAAATATATGCACCTCATGAAAGCTATTTGGGGATTCAACTGCCCATTAGCCAGCTTAACAAAGTCTTCATCCTTCAAGGAAAATGAGGCATCAGGCTTTCCCCCTTCGTATGCACCTGAATTTCCAAATTTACAACTAATCGAAATCATTTACAATGAACAAATAACAAAAAAATCCTAGCACTAAGCGAAATAGTCAACACATCTTGGCAAAATATCATCGATACTCCAGCAAGCTTTCACTACTCTTGAGTGAAAGTTTGAGTTATTAACCAGAAGTAAGGAAAGAGTTGTGATGTGACTTCAATTTTCTAAATAAAAATCTCAATCTGCAAGTAGGAATACAGCTACTATTCCCCATCACACCATCTCATTTGTTATGCTTGTGCAGTTGCTCCGGCCTATTTTGCAAAACAGCGAGTGAGAAAATTTTTAGGACAAATTTACCATTCTCCTTTCTGCACTTAAGCCCCGAGTGAACACATATATATAGAGACATCTCGAAAATGCCATAAGCATATAATCTTTAGCTTTCATAATACACCAATCATTTCAATGCACAATTTGGACCAAAGATGTAGATGATGGTCACCCAAATGCCAACCAGACAGAATAACCAAATAAAAAAGGAAAAAAGAAAAGGAAAGACATAGCCCCATACCAAAAATCATAAAGACAAAATTAAGCAATCTACAAAACAGTATCAATTAAAAAAAAAACCCCATAAAGCACGAACCTTTAATAACCTCTCCTTTCTTGAGATCAACCGTATAAATCACTTCGTTGATCCCAATTTTCTGCTCCATCAAACAAAAAAATGTAAGTCAATCATCTCAATAATGGTCCACAAAGAATGTCGGAATTCCAAAAATGAAGCAACAGAGACGTATTGGAAGACTGGGTTAGCAGTGCCTTAGGTGCAATATTGAACTGGTAGACGAGGTTGATCTTCTTCCTGAGTTTAATACCCTCGTCGGTCTCGAGGAACCGCTTCAGCAAATCCAAGATGGAGTCGGACTTGAGCTCTACAGCCATTGCCCCCGACTGCTTCCTTGCGCTTGATAATAATGGCTAGTTTAGGTCGGGTTGAGATTGAGGGGCCTTTTGCTGTGTTGTGGGGGATTTTAATGGCGTTCTATAGAAGGCAGTTGAGAGGATGACAACCCAGCTCGCATTGAGGCTTTCTATATTTGGTGTGTTGTCGTGTTAGAATTAGAGACCGTCTGCTAGGTACAACCGACAAGGTTTTGAAAGAATAAAAAATTATAAAAATTGTTCCAATTTTCCTTTTTTAAATTATAATACCATAAAAATTTATTAGATTCATATAAATATATTTTTCAATTAATGTTATAAAAGGTATAAAATTGCAAATTTGGTATAATATATTAATATTAATTATGTCACTATATTATATCACTAATTATTATAACGTTAAGGCTTTTTTTATGGTATCCATAATTTTTAATTTAATTCTTGTTCTTATTATATGAGAGAATTTTTCTTATTATTTTCAATTAAGTCTATGAAATTTAGCATTTAAACATCTTTTATTTTATTTTATTAATTAAATTTCTAATTAAGTGATAAATACAATTACCAAGATATTGAAAGTATTTTTATTTTAGTAAGATTTATATTTAAATAATTAATTTATGAGAAATACTTGTTTGTCAATTGCAAATAATGGTTGACTAATAATAATTACAAACAAGTAGATAGATGGTAGGAAATAAATAGAACTTTTTCTACATTTTATATTTATCTTTAATTTTTTTACATCATCACTATGATTTTTATTTTTCTTTTGGTCTAACTAATTATAAACTTTAATTAAATAGATTAAAAAATAAAGATAAAATATATTAAGTGGCTAAAACCAATTCTCCATCCTAAATTATTATTTTTTTATAATATTCATTATTTTTATATAATGTTACAATTTTTTATTTTTTTGACTAATTAATTCTTACTTTTTTTTTATATATATATATACTTTAAGGATATCTAACGATTAAGATTTTTATGAAGTAAATAAATATATAAATAAAACATGAAAAACTAATTATAAAGGTGTTAAAATATAGTTCTTCATTAAGAACTATAATGTCAAAAAGTATATGATACAATGTCCAAAATTTTTAAAATTTGAAAAAGTGATATATTTAAGACTTTATAATCTTTTATGAAATTAAATTTGATTAGAGGGAAAAAGTATCTTTGGACATAACTTACAGACTTGACAAAACAAGACAAATTTTGATTTTGGACCTAAAGGATTGTAAAATATGAAATATTGGGCCTTATTCTTAAGCTCGACTAAATAAGAGTCTAAAGGTATATAGTAGGAGTATTTAAAACAATGTTATTTCAATGTAAGGGCCCTAGTTTCTAAGTGTCAAAACAACACCATTTTGAACATGGTATATATACACCTCAAAAAAAGAAACCTTAGCAATTGCCCTCTTTACTCTATCCCTTTCTCATTTTTAGCTCTTTATCACTTTTCTTATCTCCCTTTCACAAAGAATAAAAAAACATCAAAATCATTCAAACCCTTTATTTATCCAAATGAAATCTCAATCTTGACTTAATCTCATTTTACGTTCTAGTGGGATCATGAGGTTTCTATGTTAGATTAAAAGGTCTATGGCTTAATTTGAAAATCTAAAGTACTAATTCAACTAGATCCATACAAGCCACATCTTAGTCCCTTTCACAAAAGCTTAATTTGAAAATCTACATTTTACGACCATATGGCACTTAACTCATTTTTTATGTGCTTCACATAAGCTAAGTTAGCCTTTCCCTACCTTAAGTGGTGAAGAAAGAGTGAAACATAATGAAAAACACAAAAGGGAGGAGTAATTGGAGAATGAAAGTATTATGTTATTTAAAAAAAAGTACATGTGCTTTTAAATAACTTCTAATGCCTTAGATGAATACACATTCCCTTTATATATACAACTTTACCCTCTTAATAGATGGTAGTGATCAATCTAATCTAACAGCTACACTAAAGTCTTTAAAGAGTTTTACAAATATCTACAATTATATATACATTAAGTAAATTCTACAATGGTTTAGGTTATAAAGTGTTAGTAACTTCTTTATCCTTCATCAAGTCCTTATACTAAGGTCTTTTAGAATCTTATAGTGCATACTTCCTCATCTAACTCTTCAACACCCTCATCAAGTCCTTATACTCTTAGAGCTATTGTTAGAATTGTCAGAGGTCTTCATTTGTTTCCCATGTTACTTCTCTCTCAAGCAACCCTTTCCATTTAATTAAGTATTAAGTGTTTAGTGGTGTATCACATTTTCAATCAATTCACTTACCAAACACCTCACCAATCTCTTTATCATAGGACTTCACCATAATTGGTGGAGTCCTAATTGAGACTTCACAACTTAAGTCTTCTTTGTCTTTTTGAAATGGCATAAGCATACTTGCAAGAAAGACTAAGTAAATTTTCAAATTCTTGGGCAAATGTACTTGTAAGTAACCTTACTAACTTTTCTTATAACCAAATATGGCCCCTTATATTTCATTATTAGTCTTTTGTGGACAGAACGAAAAGTCTTAAATTGTTAGGATAAGATCTTAACCATTACCTTATCACAACAACAAACTCAACTTGTTGTCTCCTCTTGTCCACCCACTTCTTCATCTTCTTGGTTGCCTTGTCAAGGTAGAAACATGCTATGTTTACTTGCTTCTTTCACGACTCAACTGTCTTTGAGGCTTTTGGGCTTTTGATTGATGAGTCTATATCCATAGTGTGTAGTATTAAAGGTTATTACCCAATCACTAACTTAAAAGATATTTTCCCTATTGCCTCACTTTTTTATAAGCTATAAAAAAGCTGAGCCATACCTAGGAACTTTACCTAATCTCGTTAATTGGTACTTATAAAGTACCTAAGATAATACTCCAAAAGAGCATTTGCCTTTTCAATTTAATCATTAGTCTAAAGATGAAAAATTGTGGAGAAATATAGCTTGGTCCTCATGAGCTTAACCAACTTGTCCCATAATTTGCCAATGAAGTAAGGGTCATGATCAATTATAATATAATGCAGTTACCCCTAATACTTCAATCTGTTCTTAAAGAATAGTCTTATTACCACTTTAACCATATAGTTAGTTAGGGCAAGGATAAAAGTCTTATACTTTAAAAGTCAATCAATAACCACTATGATTAACATTAACCCTTATGGCTTAGGTAATACATAGATGAAATTCATACTGATGTTACCCAAGGCCTTTGAGGTGTTAATAAAGGTTCTAGTAAGCTAATAGGTAGTTTATGATCAACCTTGTCATGTTAGCAAACAAGGCTAGTCCTTTCATATGTCTCAACCTTATCTCTCAATTAAGACTAATAACAAATCACTTTTAATAACACATGCATCTTCTTCATGCTTGGGTAACCAACCCATTTAGTATCATGGCACTTTTTAATAAGGGAGCACCGTATATTGCTTTACTTGGGCACATATAATGACTTACCTTAGTGTGGATTAGGCCATCCTTAACCCAAAACCTTTTAATCTTCCCCTCAGTAGCAAGGCTAACAATTTATCTAACTATAGGGTTATGCTTAAGCCCTTCTCAGATTATATTTTTAATGTCCCCTTTTGCTTAAGTGATGGCTACCAATTTTGCTTTATGATTTAGAACATCAATAACCATATTGGTTGCCTGACTTATACTTTAACATATAATCAAACTCAGCCAAATAGTCCTACCACCTATCTTGCTTTAGAGTCAACTTCTTTTAGATTCAAAAGTAATTAATGGTTATATTATCTATCTTAATGATGAGCTGCAAGCCTAACAAATAGTCACACTAAGTGCAAAAATAATGTATAATGGCAATCATATCCTTTTCTTACATCATGTATCTCTACTCAGTGTCATTTAGCTTTCTATTCTTATAAGTCATAAGTTGCCCCTCTTGCATTATAACCTTTCTAATAACGAAGTCAAAGGCATTAATGTAGACTTTGAACATCTTTGTGAAGTCAAAGAGAACAAGGATAAGCTCTTTGCTTACCGTGGCCTTTAACCCTTCAAAGTTCATTTGCTGTCAAGTTGTCCAATCCCACAACTAGTTTTCCTTTAACAAGTCAATTAAGGTATCCTTTGATGAACTACCTATAATAATTGGTTAGGATAAAGAATGATTGCAATGTGGATACATTCTTTAGTGGTTCCCATTCTTTAATGGCTTATACCTTTGCTTCATCCATTCAAATTTGTTTGTTTCTTACCATATAGTCAAGGAAATACACCTCTTATACCGTAAAGTCTGAGGAAGCTGAAAGCCAAAATGATGAAATAAGGGCTGAACATATTGACTTGAAAAGAAGATTTAAAGAACAGATCAAAATATGTGAAGACCTTACAATAGAACTTGGCTCAAGGACTTTAATAATTGAAGACATGGAGATAGAGTTGCTAAGATTTAGCAACAACTCAAAAAGAGTAGGAGAAATTGCAGAAGTTTAAAGTGGTAAGAGAAACAAGCTCTGCAAGTGAAAAGAAGAATGAGACTTTGCCACAGAATTTGAAAAAGAAGGTTGTGACTCAGGTGAAGATAACTGAAGAAGAGAAGACATTTATCAATCCAAAGCCAGGGTCAAAAATGATGTATGTGGTAAAAGAGTAGTAGCTCATAGCTGCTACGTCTCAGAAAGAAAAGAAAGTCAGCCAGCAGAGGGCTACAGCTGAACAGAATAAGGAGAAGAAGGTAACTAAAATGAAAGTCACACAAGCAAAAAAGCTAACTACTTTGCCTATATAACAAGTGATGAACAAAAGAAGACAAGCTGTGAGTAGACCCAAGAAAAGGCAGTTTCAAGGTCACTGTCTTTATTGTGGAATTTGAGGTCATAAGGCGAGTAACTGCTAGTGGAGAAGGCTAGTATATGTCTCTAACTCGAGAAGATCCGATGCTACATGCAGGGGGAGATAATACAAAATTCAAAAGAAAACACTTGTTGTGAGTTCTTGCACATACTATAAAAAGCAAGCACACACTAACAAGGAGTGTTAGTGGAAGTCCAAACCAATGGTTTCAAAGAACAAGTTTGCTGTATTGGCAGACTTAGAGCAATGTAAAAGGTGTGGACAGGATGGTCATAATGCCAAGTGATGCATGACACTTCTCCCTGAGTAAGAGAAGGCACTCAATGGCACAGTGTAAACAAGTGGTACAGTCTAAGCTGAGAGAAAAGAGAAAGTTGTCTTCCAGCAAGTTCAAAAGAAGGAATATAGAGCAAAAGGGAGATGGCTAATATAGCTAAAATTGCACTAAAAGCTGACTGCAAGGATAAGCAGTGGATCCTTGATAGTTGATGCACTTCATACATGGTAGGAGACAAGAGTAAATTATTAAAGCTAAATAAATCAAGAGAAGGCATAGTCAAGTTTGGCAATGATGATTAACTCAACATTAGTGGTCAGGGGTTAGTGAATATTGGAAAAGGGAAGCTGAAAGATGTTCTGCATGTTGAAGGACTCATATATAATTTAGCATTTTTCAGTCAATTATGCAACGATAACCACAAAGTGATATTCACAAAAACAGGTTGCCAGGTAAAAAGTAAAGAAGGCAATATTATTACAGCCGAGAAAAGAACAGTTAGAAATTTATATGTGATTGATAAGAACAAGAAAAGCAGTTGTTTACTCACCAAAGAAGAAGAAAATCAACTCTGGCATAAGAGGCTGGGACACTTGTCACAGAAGAACATGAGGAAGCTGACCACTACTCATACAATCAGAGACATTCCTGACCTCAAGAGAGAGAGAGAGAGAGAGAGAGTATGTTTGCTCAGCATGCTATAAAGGAAAACATGCCAAAAAGCAATACAAGACCAAAGAGTTCAGTTTTGAAGAAATGCTTGACATTGTGTATACTGATTTGTGTGGACTGATAAGGATAAAAAGGTTGAAAGGTGAGAGGTACTTCATTTTTTTTGTTGATGATTATTCGAGAAGGACCTGCCTCATGCACCTCAAATACAAGTTAAAAGTTTTGAATTGCTTCAAGAGATACAGAAGATTGGTTGAAAATGAGAGTGGAAGGAAGATCAAAGTATTGAGATTAAATCAAGGCACTGAATTTACAAATAAATTTTTGAAGATTATCTTGAGAAGCATGGAATTCATCATCAAATGGCAGCAGCAAGAACACCTCAACAGAATGGGGTGGCAGAAAGGAAAAATAAACCTGTGGTTGAAATGGTGAGAACTCTACTGATGGAATCCAAGTTTCACACAAGATTTTGGACAAAAGCAACATTTATAGCCGTGCATCTACTAAATAGAGTAGTACTAAGGCCAAAAATTGATAAGACTCTATATGAGCTATATAGTGGAAAAAAGACAACAGCCAAGTATCTCAAAGTCTTTTGCAGCCTATGTTTTGTGAAGAACAAGGAGCAAAACTTGGGAAAATTAAACGTTAGGTCTGATGAAGGCATCTTTATGGGATATTCAGAAAAGAAAAAAGGTTACAGAGTTTTCCCTTATAAGCTAGGAAAAGTGATCACTTGTAATGATGTAAGAATAGATGAGAATTGGAAAACAATACAGAATGGAGAAACTAAAGACAATAAAAAAGATGACTTCAATATAAACGAAGAATCAGACTAACCTAAAGAAAAGGAACAAGAAGTAAGTTTAGACTCAAAGAAGAGTGAGTCTGAAGATAAAGAAAGAGATCTTACAACTAAGACAGTGTAAGAAAGAAAGCCAAAGAAAACGTGGACCAGTACTCATCAAGAAAATCAAATCATAAGTGACCCATTAGCAGGAGTTATAACAACAAGAAAAATTGTGAGAGCTATTGCTTTACTCTCACAAGTTGAACCTAAATTTGTTGAAGAGGCTACACAAGATCTAACTAAATCCTTGTCCACATAGCTGTTTGAAAAGTACAGAATGAGTCTGTCTGTGCAAATGCCTCCTCAAGCCTGAAGTTCAGATGAATCCTCCATCTCTACTTTGGGATTTTTTCAGATTTGTAATTGGTTGGCAAAAGGGGAGAGAAGCAACAGTGTAGAAGGAGCTATTAAGAAAAGGGAAGTGCATATTTAGGGGGAGTTAAAACTACTACATAATGGCTTTTGTTATAAGTATTGCCAACAATTACAAAAGGGAAGATTATTGTTCCCACAGCCTTGTATAGGTTGTAATTGTTGTCAACTAGATTTGAGTGTACAAGAAAGTAAAGCCATATAGAAGGGTAAAAAAGTAAAAGTCACATGGAAGGGTAAGAACGTAAAATTGCCACGTAAGCCCTATTAGGGTTTCGTGGAGAAGAGTATATAATGGTCTTGGAAGATAAAGCTAAAGGGTGTCGACAATATTAAGCATTCAGCATACCTTGACAACCGACCAACCAAAAAGAACATCAAACCTTATACAAAAGAACACCACTTGTAAGGGAGAAGAGAGAAAACCATCCAAAAGGAGTCATCAATTGAGCAAAATAGACAAAAGTCTAAAGCAAAAATGTAGTCGTTGTCGGAAATTGAACAGAACAAAGAACAGCCAAATTGAGCAAATCGAAGCAAACCGTGTGATGGCAAGAGAGAGAAACCCGTGAAGAACGGCACACCACCAACACACCAGTGATCTGCGAGGAGACAACACGGCAAAGAGGTAGAGAGAGAGAAATAGACAGTAAAGGGACGACAGAACGAAGAGTGGGTGAAAATCCAACACGGCCAAAGAGGAGAGTGGACGGTGAGAGAGATTCGGCTGGATGAAGAGAGAGAAAAAAGAGCAGACAGTTGATCTACAATGGCGTGAGACAAATGAATGACACGGTAAGGAAAGAACCGTGAAATGGATAAAAAGAGAGACACCACCAAAGACGGCCGTTGAAAGAGAGAGAAAAGAGGTATACGGCTAGGTGGTCTATGGTGGAATGGAAAAGAGGTATACCACTAAAGACACCACCATTCCACGTGGAATGGCAATCCAAAAACATAAGGTAAGCTATGAAATAGTGAGACCATGAAACAGGAGAAGAGTGAGACCGTGAGACGATGAAAGCAAGAGCTGTGTAAGAAACCTACAGAAGGAATTCGGCGAAGCATTGAAAAAAACTCAACGTATTTCCAAATTTCTTCAAGAAAGGTTAGAAAGCATTGCAGTGAACTTCTATGCAGCAGTGGAGCAGCCTTTCAATTTAACAGAGGCAAGACAAGTTACAAGAAGGGTAGATACAGTAAGTGATACTCTTTTATTGTACTTGCTTAGTAATTGCAATAGTGAAAAGAGCAGAGAATTAAAGACATCCATTATAACCTGTATTCATAAGTATAATGGATTGTCTCGGTAGAGGGAGAATCCCTACCACCGTGGATATACATCACGTTGATGGAACAACGTAAATCTCGTGTGTCCTTAATTTGCTTTACGTTCTGTATTTTGACTTAAGTTGTAAACGCAACTAAAGTATCAGCCAACCCATAATTTAAAAAATATTTAAACAAAAACATCTGAATTGTCTATTAGGCAAGGTGTCTAAAAGGTGATTTTGGGGACTATTGTGATTAGTAGGTAGCAATAAATCTACCTTAGTCGAGTTTGAGAAAGAGTTTACTTTTAAGAAGAGGTTGAAGTTGTTCACTTACTATAAATTACGAATTGTGGTGATACTGATTCACCCCCCCTCTCAGTATCACAAACTAGTAGACCCTAGGGAGAAGTCAAGAACTTCAATGGGTCATATTTAGACTAAGTCATTTGGCTTTCTCCTTAATAATGAAATTATGGGTAATGCCCATATCAATAATAACTTGGGTATGCTGCCCATTGATTTGTACATCTACGAACATTAGCTGCTTACCTCTAATTGCTTAGAGCTTTTTTTAGCCTTAAGAGCATTAAGCAATTATAGAGAGTTAATCTACCTTATCGACCCATCGGCTAACTATGCCTTACGTTACTCAACCATGGTTACCAATAAATTAAGTTTTGGACAATTTTTCATAATGTATGGCCCCTTATACATGAAACGCCCTTCTTTTGTCATAGTAAAAGACTTTTTCTTCCCCTCATAGTCCTTCTAAATGAAATATTTGTGGCTACCCTTGCTTTTGTTCCTTTCTCCCCAACTTTTGATGAAGTTATCCTTTAAACTCTTAGCCTTAAAAGGCTTGCTTTTTGGTAATCAATGAGAGACTCTATAATTGTAATGGCCTTATTAACATCTTTTACCCCATGTCATTTTACATTTTTCTTAACCTAATTTTGGAGTCCATCCACGAAGTAAAATAGCAAGTCCTCTACTCTTAAAGCAAAGATTTTCATTAATAGCATTATGAAGTCTCTAATATAGCCTTGAATTGAAGACTTGTATTTTAGCTACCTCAATTGCTTGTGTGCCTCATAGACCACATTCTTAAGGTAGAACCCTCTCTTAAGTTCCCTTTTGAAGTCCTTCCATATAACTATGGTGCAAAAGCTTTTTTGAGTATTCATATGCTTCTTACACCACCATAGGGTTGCAGTATTAGTAAGGTAAAAGGTCATTATGTTCACTTAGTCTTGCTCGTTAGCCATCTTGAGATACTCGAAATACCTCTCCATTTATCAAAGGAAATTCTTCACCTTTTAAGCATCTCTCTTGCCCAAGAATTCCTTAGGTTTAAGAGTCTTCACCCTATAAGCTCTCCTTAAATCACTATCATTAACCACGATTTTCTTACACATGGCTACATTTTGGCACATCTCTTTCAAAAAGGCCACTTAATTTTGAAGACTTGTTCACCCTTGTGACACCTGTTACTAGTGGAAAAAGACTCTTGGATGTCCCCTCTAACTTTGTCAAGCTCCTTCAATATATGAGATTCCAAAATCTTAAAGTTATGCTCAATGCACTCAATACGTATGCTTACCTCAACTATCACCTATTCAAAGATATTAGCCCTCTCCTTCAAAGTGGTAAGATCAATGGTTGTACAAGTCTTGCTATGACCATATTCCTTCTTCTTACTTCCACCTTGAGTGGAAAAGAAGCACATCCTCTCTCCGTTTGTTTATGATTCACCACTACATTCTTCTTTATAATGTTCAACATTCTACTACTTAACCTAATTATAATACCACTTATCATAAGGTCATTATCTTTTCCCTAAAAGGTAACCTGTTGGAATGTGAAATACTTACATTTATAAGACCCAAGATCTCCCTCTTCCTATCTAATGTAGGATTTTGTCACATTCTCTCCCACTAAACCTAGCAACGTCCTCGTTATAAACCAGGCCCTACTACCTACTCCTCTCACTTAAAGCACTTGGTGGTAGACATAAAATTCAAGTCAAGTGGGCTTTAATACCAACTATCACGGAGCCATTACCTTTTTCCCAAAAAGTAACTTATTGAGATGTACAGCACTAATGTTTATAAGGCCCAAGATCCTCCTCTTCCTATCCAATGTGGGATTCTATTACATTCTCCTCCACCAAATTTAGCGACATCCTTATAGAAGTTATAACCATGCCTTTTATAACTATGTATCAAGCCTAAGATCCCTTCTTCCTATTAGACTTATGTCTCACTTAATATATTCTTAAGTAACTTTAACCACATTATTAATAACATTAGCTAATGACTATATATCCTTTTCTTATAAGGAAATTCTCCTTAAGGGATAAAGCCACTTTAAAGCACTACATATCTCAATTGTGTCATGGTTGTAGCATGCCCTAAGTACTTCTTAATAATGATCCACCATTATCATACCTATAAGGGCTCTAATTCAACTGCCAATTAATATTGTTATTATAGCCCTAAGCTACAGGATTTTCAAGATGTTTAATGGCATTAGTTGGAAAGTCTTTGGGAACATTGAACTTTTTATATAAATGAGACCATATACTTTTAATTTGTAGTTTCAAGTCATAAATATCAAGATTAAATATAGTTGCTTGTTATGTTATCCTTAAATTCATTCAATTGTTATAATTCCTTCTACCTTAAATCAAAAGGAGAAGTTCATTATAAGCAATATATTAATTCAAATTAAGGTATAATTCGACCTATTGGTTTCAAAACCCTAAAAATGCCTTATGTTAAGGTAGCAGAGGAAGCATTAGCATGTATTTTTTGCTCTTTAAAAATTACAAATGTTACTCCTTGGATATAGGATCCTTCTGTTACAATACTATTCCATCCATCTAAAATATTATTAAAAACAAACAAAAATAATAATGAGGAATGGCTATTATTTAAGCAAAGGAATTGATAAGCAACTCTAAGATACCACAAACAATTCTAGACTTTGTCAAGCCAAGGTTTAATTAGCAAGTAATGAAGATAATGATGAGATATGGTTACAATCCCAATACAAAGCATCAAATAACAAAGGTTACTTAGGAATTGGCTACAATTGTTATCATTACAAATTTTCTCTAACAAAAAAGTCTTTGTATCAAACACGTGAACCTATTAATAAGCTTCTATTTCCCCTAATTAATTGTTTCAATAGCATAAGGTTCAATAACTAAATTGAGGATAAGGGTGATAATGCAACTAAGATCACCATAAATTTCACTACATTTGCAATTCGTATGATCTTTGGAGAAAAAAAGGACCTCTATCTAATTCCACTATTCTAGCTTTATAACTACACTAAGTGTATTAACAACTTATAAGCTTAGGAGATTCCTTTACCATTTGACTATTTCATAAAGTATTGTAGACATGGTTACTCTTGTCTATTTGTGCCCATGACATTCAAGGAATATCTATGTAATTAAAATGGGCAACCTCTTGTCATGTGTTAATTAATAATGTCTTAATTATACACAAAATAATAATATATTTTTTTTTTTTGTCTTTAGAAACTATTGATTGCCTTTTTCTTTATGCATATCTAATAACTCATGTTCATTTTAAGTCCTTTTCCTGGACTATAGTTTCTTATGATGGAATTAATTACATGACTAATATTTGTATGAAAACTACCTCTAAACTTCCTTTAAAAAAGGTAACCTTGATGGTCTTAAAGATGAAAAGATCTTATTAGACCTTAAATGCCTAATCAAGTAAAAAGAAATGCAATCAATAACTAAAAAAGTGTCTATTAGCTAATCAATCTAAACATTGCAAAAAACCCTAAGTAAGTTAAAATTAATGTGTGACTTCTTTAAGAGAGTATACAAAAAATGATCTAATTGTTTAAAAAATATGTAGATATATTTATCTAGTCATACCGAGGTATGTTAAGATTAAATACTAATATAATAGTACATAAATTACACTATAACTATAATGTAAGTCAAACAAAAACTTAGAAGAATGAAGTTGGAAGTGTTGTTAAAAATTAAAGTCAAGAAGTAGTTAAAAACAAGTTTCCATCAAATGGAAAATTACCTAGAATGGGTAACTAATATTATGTCAGTTCCTACAAAGGATAAAAAGGTTAGCATATGTGTCGATCACAAGGATTTAAACCAAGCAAACCCTCAAGATAATTTTTCCTTATTGCACATTAACATTCTTGTAGATAATACTACAAGCTATTTAATGTTTTCCTTTAAGGACAAGTACAATTAAATTAAATGACACTTGAAGATATAGAGAAAACAAGAGTTGTCATTGTGTGAAACCTTTTGTTACAAGGTTATGTCATTTGGTCTCAAGAATATAGGAGCTAACTACAAGCAACCAATGTTACAAAGAAATTGAAGTATATGCTGATGACACAATTGTCAAGTCCCAAATTAGGAAAGATCACTTACTAGTCTTTAAGAAGTTATTTGACTAGCTAAGAAAGTATTAGTTTAAACTTAATCCAACTCAATGCATGTTTATGGCAACCTCAAACTAATTGTTGGGTTTCAATATCAGTCAAAGGAAGAAATGTCTTCGCCTTATACACCAAAGGAAGTGCATAGATTCCTTAGAATGTTCAATTATATTGTTAGGTTCATATCATAATTAATAACAATATGCAAGCAAATATTTGGTATGTTTTAGAAAAGTAACATGAATTACTAGCACAAGAAATGCCAATGAGCTTTCGACAAAATCAAATATTACCTCTTTAATCCTATAATTTCAATACCTTTAGCTCTAAGCAAATCATTCAAATTGTATATAATTGTCAAGAATTAATGTATAGATTATATTTTAGTCCAACATGATGAGAATGGAAGAAAAAAAATCATATATTAGCTAAAAAAAATCCATTGTTCATATTATTCAAGTCACTTAGTCAAACTAACCTAGTAAACTAGGTTAGTGTTTTCAATTATTTTTTAAAATTTTTTCTTTTATAAATTGAAAAAAAATAAGTCTTTTTATTAATTTTTCTTTCATGAATTAAGTTAAACTAAAAAGAAAAAACAGAAGAAAGGATGAAATGCAAAGTAGATGTGAAGTAATTAAAAGTGCAAGGAATTAAATGGATGATGGGAAAGTTAGTAACTTTGTTAGAAATAAGAAATCAAGAACTAAGAATAACAAATGCAAAGTAAATTAAATGCAAGAAATTGAATAGAAAAAACATAAAATGAAATAAATGCCTTGTTGAAAATAGGGATAAGGAAATAAAATAATAAATACAAAACAAATAAGGTGCAAGAAATTAAATAAAAAAGCATGAGATAAAAAGAAACGAAATAATTACTTGCAAGAAAAGAGATGAAGAAATAATAATTGAAATAAATGTGCATGAAATGTAAATTCTTTTTATTTTAACTAAATGGTTAATTATTTATGTGTTGATGGGTCAATTAGAATTCATAGCTTACATGGTTGTCATAGTTTTGTCATTATCATCATCCATCTATGCCTTTGGAGTGGAATACAAAAAGAGATAAATTATATAGAATAAAAATAGAAATTTTTGAGATTAATATTCATTACTTCTATTCCAACACTTTCATTTCTTTCGAGTCTCGAACTCTAATCATTCTTGTTGTCTTTTTTTTTTTTTTTCTCGTTTCCGCTATGGGTGCCTTTCGGTATCTCTCGTTCTGCTGCCTTAAGAGAGCCCCCCATTTATAGTAAAATCTATGCCTACTTTTGATTGGCTTGTAAAGCTTTGCGTGTTGCGGATTAGCTTGCCATTGTCATTTTTTGATTTGTGTGATGGCTTTCGTAATTTCCGGCCACTGCAGTTACTTGTGATCCATGGAGTTCGTGTCCGGGGGATGAAGGACGTCCTTCTAGAAGATGGACAGCCAAGTTGGGCTATTGAGAAGAGGGAGAGAGAGACTTTGAAGCTCGAAGGCCTGCTGGAACTCTACTTCTGTTGTCTTGCTTGGACTAGAGCTTGAAGAAACTTGGGCTTCTGGACGCCCCACTTTGTACCTTGAACTGCTTTTTTACTGTAAGATAATACCTTAAAACAATTTTCCAAACACCAAAAAGATAAAAAGATAAAAAAAAAAAATTCATTCTTTTACTTTTTATTCTTTTTCTTCATTTTTCTCCTTCTACCCCTCCAATTTTTATCCCAGAAAGGCTTTAGTGAAACTCTTTTAAATTGTTGATAGAGAAAGATGAGGACTGGAGTAAACCTGATCCGGGGCGGACCTATTCCAATTCTCATGTCGAACCGTTGGTTAGGTTCAGAGGAAAGGAATAAAATCGGAACACTGCTGTGCCAGGAAAATTTTGACATATAATAACAATAAATGTTTGGATAGGGTAGAATAGGATAGGGTAGGATAGAATATGAAGAGGCAAATCTACTTTTAAAAAAACAAAAAAAAGGCCGAAGCAGTGGATATGGGGTGTCGTGTCGTCTTCTCATTCGAAATTTCGAAGCCTCACCGGACATAGCAAAATGGCCAAAGATCCCAACTCAATTTTCCCCCAAGAGGTAAACCTTCGGTTCTTTTTCGTTTTCTTTTATTTCCAAGGAATCTTTGAAGACTGAAAAGGGGTTTCCAAAGATCCCATATGAACATGGACTGCGCCCAGCAAGCCGTAACTGTCATTGCATTACGTAGCATGATATTCTTTATAGACTGATTCTGAGGTTTGACATCTCTCGGTGCATGTCGTTAATTAGATTACACTGATACTGTCAAAGCCGTGGTAATGGAGTGAGAGATAACGAGAAGGAATATTTGGAAGTGTAGTCTTTGTCAATTGCTGTTGGGATGCAAAGAATAAGTCGTTCCTTTTGAGGAGAATTGATAAAGAGAGAAAGTCTGCTTTATTGTGGCGGCTCCCCTCTCCTCGTTGCTATGCAAAAGCACAACTTCTTTCATTCCAATGCCACTTTCGGCCATGCAACGAATTCTACCATCCAACTTGGTTTCAGAATTGCTTGCAAAGCTCCAGGCACACGTCTTCTTCTAAGTAATCTGAAATTGTGTCTCGTTAAGGCAAAATTTCCAGTCATTTCGAAAGATGTGTGCTTTGATGTTTTGAAAGACAGCAAAAGGTTATGTTTCTCTGGAATAGTTAAATGTGCGGTGGATGAAAATTCAGGTGATTTGTCTGAAGAAGAAGACGATGTTTGTCCTGTGGATTGTGTCAGAGAATTTAAGACTAACGAGGAATTCTCCAGAATTCTTGAAAAATCCAAGGAAACTGGTTCTTTAGTGGTGGTCGACTTTTATCGCACATCTTGTGGAAGTTGCAGGTATATAGAACAGGGTTTGGCCAAACTGTGCAAGCTATCTGGTGATCAAGAGGCTGCAGTAATCTTCTTAAAGCATAATGTGAGTGTGTTTTGAATGCAGAATCTGTCTGACTCTGTGTTGCAGATCAGTCTTAGGCATAAGGTTGTCCAAGTTCTTTTGTGTCTACTCATGAAATGGAAAGACTAAATTTGAAATTTCTGTTCGTGATGAAGTTCACAGATTAATATTTAACTTACTTGATGTGGTATAGGAGCCACACCCCATTTCAGTTTGGTTCTAGAACCACCCGTCCAGGTTCTACTGGCAAAGGAGAACCGAACCAAAATATGGCTAGGTAGTTCAATTTTGATTGCAATTTTAAGCCCGTTTAGATTCTAGTTTCAGATGCTGTCCACTTCTGGTTTCTGTCCTAGATTTTACGACCTACCTTTTCATTTATTTTATTTGAAAAATAAAGTGTAAAATGACCATTTTGGCTTTTTTTGGTTTTTAAAATTTTTATGAATTGAAAAGTTTAGTTTTGGATTCTAATTTTAAGAAGGTTGGTGGAAAATTTATGAGATAGACTCGTCATGTAACTTAAAATCCAATCCAATGAACTTCTTAATTTTAAAAAAAAAAAAAAGTTACGGTTCTAGCTTGGGTTTTGTAGGGGACAATAATAGTTGGATCACCCCACTAATGCTTCCTCTAACCAGCCGTGGAACCTGTTCCGATCCAGTTCTAGACCATTCTGGTTTGGTCCAGTTCTAACTGGAACCCTGGCCACCCCTACTTAGTAAGAAGGCTGGATATGGTTGTGGTCATCTAATGGACACTTAAATTTTGCAATCAAACACACTAACTGAAATTGGCAGAAACTTGAATAATCACCATACAACAATGAAGGGTGTTTATATAGCGGTTGTAAGATGACTTTCTAGTGATCCTGCTTTTGAGTTTCACATTCTCCAAGGCAGGGTCAATGCTAATTGCGGTTTATCTTGTTAGCTGTTTTAATATGCAGGTCTCTTGTCAATGAATGCAGAAATTTGGCTGCTAAGACCATGAGAATCTGACCATGTTATTTTCTGCAGGTAATTGATGAATATGATGAGCAATCTGAGGTTGCTGAACGATTGAGAATCAGGGTAATATGTTGTTTTTGTCATGTATTGGTTTATTTCACTATGAAGCGTCAGATAAGTAGAGTCTCAAAGTTGATCGAGAAGCAAAAATATAAGCAGAGTAGAAAGTACGGTATAAAATATATCTTTGTTCCATGTATTTGTTTTCCTGATATTTGATAAACTCATGTTCGTTTGTTGGTTATATTAACATAAGGTAAGCCTCAACTGATGCAGACAGTCCCTCTCTTCCACTTTTACAAAGATGGAGTCTTGATGGAAGCATTTGCTACCAGAGACAAAGAAAGGATCACTGCAGCCATTGGTAAGTATGCAAACGCTGAATTGGTAGACACATAAACTCATCTGGTTATGTGTCAACCAAGTAGTCCGGTGGCTTCTTGATGTATACTTTCTTGCCAGATTCTTCAAGGCTTCACTTTAAGATTCACACTTCCCCATTCTCCATTCTTCATACTTTTTTGAATTTTGGTCATTAAAAATCCAGTAATGTTTTTTGACAAAAAGCATTCTCTTCCATGCCCTTTGATTCTGGGAAAGGTCAAATGTAAGTGGGTCCAGTATTGTCTTCTGTAAATGTAAATAGAGAGTCCAATAGGACTCTGCCAGACTTTTGGGTGTTTTTCAGTAGAGATACAGTTGACATTTAATTCTAAAATATCAAGTTTCTGCACTCTTTGAGCAAATTCATTAGCCTTATCAAATGCTGGTTAATTTTCTTCCATATAAATGGTCTTATCTTTGTATAAATATGATGTAATGCAGCATACATGATTCGAAGTATGGTTGTGAAATATGTTGCCTGCCTTGGTTGGATGTTGAATGTTTAGTCACCAAATAAACAAGAATGAGGGTGCCTTGACCCTGGTGATAATAATACCAGCTGGGAATTTTGTTTCTGCACCATTAAGCTGCACGGCCATGCTGCATGCCCTTTTTCTTTTTTAAATAATTAACCTATTAACTATTTGCTCCAAACACTGTGGTTGTGCCATGTATAACTGTATTTATGTTATATTTACATTAAAAAATGTGCTAGATGCACATAAAAAATCATGCTCCAAGCTCAACTTTTCGGAGTTTTGACAGAGATGATGAGAAGATGGTTATACGTAGCTAGAAACTAAGGCCGTCTGTGGATTGCCATCGAAATGTTTAAGATGCAGACTGGGAGGCTTAATCATCGCTCTAAGAACTAAGAAGCAGTTGGAACTCAGATGCCAAATCTACATGAAAGAAAATTCATTCACCTTTAACCGGGGCCAGATGGGAAGGCTGAATTAGACTGCTAAAATTACTGAAAGAACTGCATCACATACCACCGGGCGACAAAAAAGTGTGTTTGAGTCCGATTTCATGCTTAAACTACAGTCGCATCTGTTTCTTGTGTATTACTGCCAAAAAAATAAAACAAACAAAAACCAAAACCATGATAAGCAAAGCCCGTGGGACCAGGCCCTTAAGGTTCTAACAGTTATCAGCCGATCGGCCTTCACATGGTCACCGGACCTTGTCTGTCATTTTGCATATCAATTAAAAACCGAACTAGCAAACACAATAAGAATATGTATGCAATCAACTGGAACCACGGCTTGAAGCCCTAAACCAGAACAAGCCGAATGTGGACATGTCTTGATGTGTCAGACATGCAAAATTTATACAGCAGGAAAAAAATCCTAGGGATTGGCCCAGGACAAGGTTCCTCAATTTATGCAAGATATCATCATAACAGGAAACGTTGAGTGAAGCACAAAATAAAGTATCAAAGGGCAATGAAGACCTGGTGGCCACATCTTGCCGTTAGAAGGGTCCATGCTAGCGATTACAATCATAATGAGCAAAAGTTTGTGCTCTTTAGTGGGTGCTATCCAGCCGGGGAGGCCACTCCTTTCTGTGTGAGTCAATCACAGACTACCAACTGGCTATATGGTAGACTCTGGGAGAAGCCTCCATAGGATGGGCATGACCGGTCGCTCTCTGTTTGACAGACACATTGTGTAGCGGAAAACGTGATGGTACTTTACAATGTAGTGGGGTGCATTTCGTCCAACAAAATGGAGAAAAGATAAAGTGGGGTTGCATGCATGCCGATGATGATTTTTGTCAATCACAAAATCCAGGGGCTGATATGCACCTACGAATTTTACATGTTTGCCAGAACCGGATCAATTAGATGATACAGGTTATTCTGATTTCTTTTTTTTTTTTTTAATACAGGTTAAAATTGCAATGGGATTGATGATGAGACGGTACAAGTATAAATTAAGGCAAGGGATGCCATCCCCAGATAAATCTTAGCAGGGCATATACTATTAAATCCCACAAACAGTACAAATGAGAATTCCAGTGAAAAATGAAACACAATATTTCTAAAAGGGATAGGTGAATTTGGATGGTAAATGGCGTTTCAACTTCTTATCATTAATGTAGAGCGTCCACCCTAGGTACTAGCTAGATTCTTTCCAAAATCTGGCTGGAAGTCCGTGCAGTGGCACTGGAAACGGGCTGTGCTGAACCCCACTTTGAGATCCTACTACCTCCCACCTACAAGCACAATGGAAACCGTGGTCAATAATAGATTCAGCAAATCCTACCAATATTGGAAAGAGAATCTTTTAGCTGTTTCTGCGGATTCAAACTCGTGAACACCTAATTACAAAGTAATAATCTTTTTGTTCCATTAAAACTTACCCTTTAACATAAAAGGAATGATGAAGGATTTGAAAAATTTTTTCTACTTAAGTGGATTGATTACCGTGGTTTGATTGTTAATTTCTTTGTCTTTGTCAGCTAATAACTGAAAAATTGTTATTTCCGGTGGAGCTTATTCATAATGCAACGTATGAGAAAAAGTCCCATAGTTCTTGCGGAACCTATACGCATTTACATCAATTTTCTTTTGACATCATATTAAATCCCCCTAAAAATGCAAGTCTTTTGTAGTTAACCATAAGATCCGCACAACGGTGTATTGGCAATAATAACGTTCTTGTAAACTAATTGGCTTTAAGGGGTTAGGACTAATGGCACTGAAACGTAGTTTTGATGGCAAAACTCACTAGGTTGGACACATGGGTTTGTATGTTAATAAAAAAAAGGCAGAGAATCTATGCATTACAAGAGAAATAGAGAGAGAGAGAGAGAGAGAGAGAGACCATGCAAAGAATCGCCAAGTGTAACGAAAAAAAATATATATATATTGACAAAAATTTCAACAATAATACCTGAACTCGGTAACAAGATGGTGGATCATAATTAGCATCTCCAGCTTGGCAAGCTCATTTCCAGGACAAGCATGCACTCCAGTGCCAAATGGCACGAACGTATTGGGTTTTGGTGCAACCTATTATCGCATCAAGTAAAAAGGGTATGACGACTATATATATATATATATATATGGATCAATAACGACCATCTAAACCATGTAATTCTCGCTAGGTAACAATGCTGTCTCAAACCTCAAATCTGGAGGGATCCAATTCTTGTGGATTATTAAAATATTCTGGATTGTGATGAATGTTTCTGAACAAAGGCATCACCTTCCAACCTTTTGGAATCAGGTACCCTGCCACACATTTTTTAGTGTCAGATATTTTCTATAAACGTCCATTTCGATAAATCATTGGTACTTGAAAATTTAACAGGTGGCACTTGGGCATTAGATTAAGGTTGAAACTTGTGACCAAAAAATTCAAGATTCATTCCCCCCCCCCCTCCTCCAATCGAAAGAGATGGGAAAAAAAAAAACAAAAGAAAAAGGCAAAAATGATCAGCTTGCCCAATATTATTGAACTTTTATCGTTCCCTCTTGAGTAAGATAGCAAAAGCTAAGAGTATTACATTCCCATAGGTTTTTTTGTGCCCTAGCAAACATGCCCTAAGGATTGTAGCTGTTCACAGTCAATGTGCTTCACATTGACAAACACGTTTGAAAAGTTTGCCCTTATACGCTTAAACCAAAGAAACCTTTGTGTTATTCCCCTTACCCTTGTACTCCACATCCGTTACTGCTTCCCTAAAAAGGAAAGATATGATGCTTGCCATTCTCAAACTCTCCAAAACGACCTGCAACTCCAGAGCTTCCATTGGTGAGCAGCCCGCAAAGCAAAATCCCGGTTAGAAAATACATGCAATTAGGAGATTCTAATTGGCCAGAATCCATGTTATGTTTCTCGTAATTGAGAATGTTAGAAAGATGCCATGTTCATCCATGCACTAAATACCTTGTAAGTGAATGGCATGTTCCTAGTTTGACTCCAAGTCAGTGGTTGACTACAATCAACATTCAATTGGTGAATTTCCTTCTGTTCAGCCTGTAGAAAAGAAAATTTGATACGTAATTGTAATTGAAGGTAATATGTTGCCAATAATTCATCACAATTAATGTAACCGATGTGCCGTTGGCATAACGATTTTGAAGATAGAGACAATTAATGTAACTGAAACCGCCTTGTTTAAGAGTTTGCCCATATTTTGACTTGTGCTAATTAAGGCTACAATCGGCCGAGCTGAGTTTTCATATGCTTAAATTAACCCATTCGAAAGTGAAATTCAGTGTTACTGTAGTTTACTTAACGAATTGAGTTAAGTCTAATCTTGTTCATTTAAAATTCGCTCCAGTCAAACGTCTATTGAACCAAGCATGAGTGCTCTTTACGATCACCTTGTTTAACTTATAGATAATCAGCATTGCAAAGACCTATTATATATTATATATAGAATAAACATGATAAGTAATATATACTTTAATAAAATTTATCAATTAAAAATAAATGTGTCTAATTTCAAACTATAACAACA
The DNA here is from genome assembly GCA_020615895.1 of Ceriops decandra. Lineage (NCBI taxonomy): Eukaryota > Viridiplantae > Streptophyta > Magnoliopsida > Malpighiales > Rhizophoraceae > Ceriops > Ceriops decandra. The sequence continues at coordinate 4,915,851 of JAHLGO010000381.1, read as the reverse complement.
AATATATAATATCTAATTTAAAAACGAGTTTAGGAAGCTAACTTTAATAATACATCAAATGAGTTTTGTTAATGATTTGCAAACAAACTTTAAACAAATTGTCTGTGAGGTCTTGTTTAAATTTGATTCGTTTATTGAATATGCTTTGAAATTAGGCATGAAATTGCTTAGTTAATTAATGAATGAGCCACTTCGCGGTAGCTCTCATTTTGGGTTGAGCTATCGAGTCCTTGGAGAAAGTATCAACTCGTTTGGGGTCCTAGTTCTAGGTGGTACCTTTACAGCCTCTAGAAGTCTGGGGTTGTCGTGGAGGTACTTGATGATCCATGTCATAGCACTTGCTGTGGTGTCCTGAGCAGCAAAAAGCACTCCTATAATGTTGTCCCCGATTTGATCGTCTGCCAGAGCTTCTCCTTTTTCATCTTTCGAGTTCAGCAGGAAACCTAAGAGGTCGTCGTCAGTTAGTCTCTGCTCTTTTCTTTCGCAAATAATCTCACCGAGAATCTTACTCAGCCTCCTTCTTGCCTGGAGAGGAGAGGAAGATAAGGAAAAGTGAATCATAAGTGCCAAATTCGTGAGTGGGCCATGGTTGAACAATTTTTAAATGTGCATACCATCATTGCTTTTCTGTAAGGAGTTCCAGGGAGGCCAATTGGAAAGGAATTGTAGCCTTTATCGACCATGGCGTAGTTCTTTTTTAATTCTTCCCTATAGTTGGCTTCTAAATGGCCAAAAATTGCCAGTATACCTACCTCAAAAGAAAACTGCAGCCAGATGTGAATGGACAGATTTATCAGGCATTTAGGCTCATTTTGGAACATGATAAGAAACAAAAGACATAAAAAGCTAAATAATATACTACTCTGATTAAGAGAATTAGGCACTATAGGCAGGACGCAACAAACTTTTAGACTAGAAAAGTAGTAAAAAAATCTCTTTTGATTCAGGCATGTTTGTTTTACACCTTGGTTAGGAGCTCATTGAACTAAACAAAACAAACGAACCTTTTTCATTTCATGAAAAGTGTTTAGAACACGGCCACATTCCCATGAGTTCAAAGTGGAGACTGCCGTGGCTGAAATGTCAGCAACCACCTTTCGAATTGCATCAAGAGACAAGGAGGATTGAACCAGCTTCCTTAGGCGAATATGGTAACCTCCTTGGTGAAAAAAGAGGGCTGATGTACCGATTAATTGTTCTTTGCTTCTGGGGTACGTTGGTTTGAACAAGCAGGCTTCAGTTACTAGCACAAACCGAGCAGCCTCGGGGCTAGCCAGCATAACACAAGGACAACCAAGAATATGGGTCTTGAAGATTTCTCCATACCTATAGCACCACAATCCATTAAAATAAATAAATAAATAAGCCATTCAATTTCATGCGAAAAGGAATTGCTCATAACCTATTTGCTAAAAACATTAAAATAAAAAATAAAAAATAATTAGAGAGAGAGAGAGAGAGAAGAATTTAAATGGTGCAAAACACAAAGAGATTTATGGAAGAAAGATTAACCTCTTCTCTTTGGATGCAAAGAAGACATTTGGGTCTTGGGAGTAAAGTTGAAGAGTGTCTCCAATATAAGGCCAACCCATTGAACCAGGCGGGAGATTAACGCGTCTGTGTAAATCTTTCTTACCTCTTCGTCCCACGATGCATGACAGCAGCAGACTAAAGAGAAAAATGAGAACATAAACAAGAATATGATCACAACCCATATCTGTCCCTCACACTTTCTGTTTGTCTTGCTGCCTGTGAGGTGGTGCTAAGAGCCAGAGTCGTAGTAAAATGCAGGGATCCGGTTTGGATGAACTTTGACACTGAGACAGGAGCAGCCAGTCCATTTATATGGGAGAAAGTTCTCTCATACACGGACGAGTGAGAG
>JAHLGO010000381.1:4850723-4900987 GCA_020615895.1 Ceriops decandra | reverse complement strand
TGTTATACGCCACAATAGTTTGCCGGTACAACCAAGCTTAAAACAACCACAGATCACAACTTGCACCTCAAACTCTATTATTGCACGCATATTCCGGTCATCTGATGCTTTTAAAATACTCATTTTTAGACAAACATGTATGGAACTCTACGGATTAAAATATTAGTAGCCCATAGCTACAGAGCTGTCTTCTTCCACCTTGACCTTCGCAGGCAACAAACGGATGGCTGGGAGGTTCTTTCTTTGCAGACCTTGCCCCCAGAATGAAACCGGAAGCCAGGATGCTAACAAAGTTGATCAAATTTGATATGGTCCTCAAATCTCCTCAGGGCTTACAGAAATAGGGACACAATCCATTCATGTTTACTAAACCCTGCTTGCCAGTGCGAAGTCTTTATCTAGCTGTGGAAATGAGCTACTTGCCAGGATCATCTGCCGTGGGATGCTTCTCACATGGAACAACCTGTAATAGCATTTCAGTGACAAGGAATCAAAGGCTACAACAGCAATGCCATAACCTCAGGTAGTCCTGTAAAAGGATGTTGATTAGGTGATGCTACCTGATCACTACCTGAAGCTACAACCATCAGCGTTTTCATCCTCTTCGGGCTGCAGGTACCTGTCTTTGCAACTTTAACATCTTCATCCACAAAGTTCTGATCTGACACCTCTACAACAATAAGAAATGCAGACTATATTAAAAGCCAATGATTTGCAATTTTTTTCCTCTAGCAGCAGCACTAGAAGCATCTTCGGGAGCCGTCAATCATGACGGCGGGTAAAATGGCTGACGCACCAAACGAAAACATTGGACTCAGAACATTCATTTGAGCATGCTTTTAACACATTATATTCACTTTATTGTAGACTTATCTTTAGGCTCATAATATACAGCTGACTGGTTTGAATCAGGCACAATACCTGTTCGAGCACAACAACATTTTGTGTAATATACATAATTCACCTCATATTTTGCATAAATAAATAAAAGATACAGGAGAGATGTCGGTCTGTCACCATATTCGAGGCAATTAAACTACTCAGATAATTTGGTGAAGATAGACTACAGTGTAAACATTTGTAGTTACTCTAAATCGCAGCGTGCCATGGTAGAAAAGTGCAAAATTGTAGGAGGTAAGTACTATTAGAAATCATAGATTGGGGTATCAACCAAGAGAAACCAGCATGATCCACAAAATAGGATAAAGTTTCATTTGCAAAAGCTGCAAAGCAAAGCAGAAACAAGATTGTGGAGGACATGCCAAAATCTTAATTGACAGCACCTGTATTGCCGTCAACCATATCGTGATGATACGAGTGACTGTGGAAATGATGAGAATGCTTGAAATTGCTTGTTGATCCACAAGAAGTTGCCTTCTTCCATCTTCGATCGATTACATGAGTTTGGGTTGCAGCAGCTTCTTGAATGGTGGAAGACGGTATCACCTGGGGTTTCCTCGCAGATATAAAATGCTGGATCCATGGACTACTCAAAAGGCCACGGGTTTCATTTCCCACATTCCGCTGCGAATCGGGCCTCTTCTGAAAATTTACTTTCTGCCGGACACCATGTCGAAGAACCTTAAACTGGAATAAATCTAAAATGAGATGGCAATGAACTTACTATAAAAATAGGACGACAACGGTACATTCACCAACAAATTGCATATACCCTACCGACCAAAGCAAGCCAAAAAAAGAGTTACAGGTTTCAACCTGGCCAGAAGAAGTACGACTGTCATGGTTGACTTGTTGGGGAAACTTTGGATCTGAAACTTCCTTCTGCGAGTTCCCCCCAAGGAGATCCATTGAATTATATAATTGGTCCACAAATGACGCTTCCATTGATTTAAGGTAAAGACTGTGCTTCTCATCCGTCCATTCCGTTGACGTCCACTTCGTCTCCGGCGAATCCTGCGTAATAATTGCTAATTTTTTTAAATTAAAAAAAATTGAAAAAGTATCTAGTCTTTCATATTGCTTCACAGTATACAGCAATAGGCTAACCTCATCCTAAGAACAGCAGGAAAACCACCACAAAGGTGAATAACAATTGAAAGTCTTTTCTTCTTCTTCTTCTTTATTTTTATTTTTTATGAATAAAACCCTCCATAAATATATATATATATATCTATCGTACTAATAATAATAATAATAACAAAAAAGATAAATACGAGAATGCAGGCTACCCGTCGGGCTAACTCGCGTGACTCCTCCACAGTTGGCCCGGATGCCTGCGAGCTCACCGTCCGGGTCTTACTTCTTCTCCGGCAACCATCCATTAGATATTTAATCCTTCCAGTGAACAAATTTAAATGGGTTTATGTGCCAGATTTCATAAAAGAGAAAGGCGGAGCAGAAGAAGAAAGAAACAAAAGTATAAAACCATTTTAATGATGCATTGAAAATGGTATGCGCCAGTTCAAGCGACTTTTACACGTGTCGTGGGGCCATCTGCTACCACGTCATCGCAGAGATGCAGATATTTTCTACCGGGGTTGGGGGAGTATCGAAAATATCTCTTGTCGCGACTTGACTGTTAAGATTACGTGGCGGCGCCCTTTCTTTTCCAAGCCACTGTTCGATTTTTTTTTTTCCCGCGCCTTATCACTTTGTGGCATCTTTTGTATCGTAATTCTTTTTTGATATATAAATACCACTTCCTTGAAAAAGAAAAAAAAAGAAAAAGAAAAAAACCATTTCTCAATTTGTGAGTGCGTATGTTCATTTTTTTATTAGAATTTTTTTTTTTCCTTCTTTTGGGGGATTGAAGTGCTGTGATGTTGTCAGCTCAATTCTTAGTAAAGGCTTTTACGTGGATAATAATCTTACCACTTATATCAGTATAAATTATCTAAATATTCTCTTAAAATTAGACTTATTTCGAAAAACAAGTTAAATAATATTATTCTTATTTGAAAAGCATCGTTTTGAATCCTTAAGTGAGATAATAAAAATTTATAGAATCATTATTGTACATTAATACATTTATTTATTTTATATTTTATATTCACATAATATTTTTTGTGATCTTTTATCTATTTATCAAAACTTTATTTATTTACGAGTTTATTAATATAAATAGATATTATTGAATTTTTTATTTAGTATTACAAAGAGTAGATAGAAATTTGCCTTTTTTTTAATATTTAGTATTGCATCACTTATTAAAGAAATTCTTAGTCCTTGTATTTTTATTTTTTATTTTTTATTTTGAATTTTTTTAACTTACTCAAAAACGGAGTCAAAATAGATTTTTCCCGTCATATATTATTGGTCCATTCTCCCACCTTGGTCTTTTTGCTCCGCCCCATGTCTCTTAGCAAACAAACATTTGATTGTGTCGGTTGCAGTTCATATTATCCCCGAAATTAGATCATTAGATTAATAGACTCGAGTAAGGTTCGTTTCCCAACGAAGAAGAACGGTTTTTTTTTTTTTTTTTTCCCTCTCTTATGGTAGGAGAGAAAGAAAAAATTGTGAAATAATATTACCGTCACTGTTACGAGAAACGAATTTAGCTTTTGATGGACGAGAAATTCCAAGGGATAATTAGAAATCAAGAGTAGCACTCGATGCAGGGGATGTTTCTAAAATTAAAAAAGAAAAATGAACAAAAAAAAGGGTATTTTCACGAGTTCTTGTCATAAGCAACGTTATCTGCGGTACCGTCCAACATCAGCCGAGAACCGATTCTTGAGCGAGAATCCACAGCAGTTCAAGTCCGCCAAAAAGAACCTATATTTTCCGCAATGAAAGCATCTCCATAGAACAGCGTGCGGATAGAATATATGAGCAGGGTCTGAATAATGAAAGCAATGCAATGAAAAATCCTGCATACTGCATACTTGTGACTGTGACCAATATAAGTCACGAAAAAAATAAAAAAGAAAAGAAAAATCCCGAATGGCAAATAGACAGAACAAAACAGATGTGGCAAGTCCGGTTCAGATCCTGTTATGCTGATGCAATTGGCGCTCGGTCAAAGCCAACGATCCCACAAAATAAAGAATGGATACTTTCTGGCGGCTGCCTTTGGATGAATGCGTGCGGCTTGTTCTCGGGCTAAGAGCGAAGAGAGAGGAGCATCGTGGTAAAACTCGTAAACTGATGCAGATGGCTATGCTGGGGAACAAACATGCCCTTTGAAAGCTTTCGAACTTGTAGATTAATATTAATGGCTTCCCCCAAAAATAAAAATTTGTTAAGGTACAACGTAGCCTGTCACGTGACAGTGACATGTTTCCAGCCACAAAGCACAATCTACTAAGAAATGGGAATTCAATCAGACCTAAAAAATGAAACTTCAAATGGAGCCTTTTGGAGATCTGTTTGATTTAATGTCTGCGCCTGAAATCACATGCAAAAAGTCAATGACACGAGCTCTATAATTATATTTTGCATGCAGAGAGGCTATGCTTGTCCTCGTGTACTTTGCATTTACAATCTGTAGGTGCAGAAGAGTAGTAGTAGTAGTAGTAGTAGTACAGTCCACAAAAAGTGTCAATTTTTTTTTTTCTTTTGGGAAAACAAGGCAGATGGTTAAGCAAATTTTATGTAATCAAATGACACGCGGTAGTACAGTACAAAGGATATAGAAATATTGATCTACTCTATGGTGCTTCGAGAAACACAATCGGAAAATTTCTTACGCCGTAAAATTAATCATACATAGGGCAAGACGGAATTTGGGCAACCATTGCCTCGAATTTCTCTTGTTTTACAGAGATTTCTGTCTGAACTTTTGAGAGTTCTGCCCGCACTTCTGTCAGTGTTTGAGTTTTCATGCATTAATCCTGGCCATGTTATTTTCGCGTGCAAGAAAATTATTGGACTCATGAGCATGCAGCCCGGGATAATGGTTAAGTCAAAAGTCAAAAGCATTTAGTTGCTCAAACTGGCCGTTAAGTACATAAGTGGTGCCGACGTGTCAAAAAAATCTAATCTAGTCAGCTTTTTCTTTTGACCCAGAAAAACTTTTCTCGCCTTCCCATGACTCTCTCTCTCTCTCTCTCTCTCTCTCTCGGCGCACAATCTCTCTTGCCGACTCACGACGCACCCCCTCCTTCTCTGTCGATCCACCCGCCCCATCCCCGCCCGGGGTCCCTCTCTCGGCTGTCAAACCCCTAACCCCAGTAAAATTAGATCAGAAAATCCACCAAACTAAAAGAGAGCGGGGGATAAATTGAACTCATGTTTTATTAGAAACAGAAGATATTGAAAGAAATTAAGGAGGAGAAAGAACCCGTTTTCTTTTTTGGTAGTGAATCCAAGGCATGCTACTGCAACAAACCCACACCGTTGAAGAGGTTATGGACAGACATGAATCTAGGGAGGCAATTCAAGGCGTGCGCTTTAGTTTTGGTAAGATTAGCTTTCAAATTTCAAATTTTAGCTAAAATGTATGCCATATCAACTTGATAATTGTATGACATTATACTGGGCAGAGACAGGAAGCATGTAATTTCTTTCCTTTTTTTCTTTTTCTGAGTGAGTTGATCCACCAATTTGCGCAAGAGCATGACGAATTATACTGGGGCTGCCCACGAGAGCCATAAGCGATGAAAATGCAATTCATGGAGAACGAAAGAGAGCTGAGTGCTTCATGTTGTTGCCGATTTTGACATGCGTGTAGATGAAGGTGGCGCAGGAGCAAATGTTAGTTGCGGAAAGGAGGAAACTTGTCGTGTTCATGGTGGGCAGTAGATGTATGGGTTTGGTTCAGTGGTGGTTTTTTGGTCTCATGGAATCTCTGTAAAAGGCCAACATAAATTGAAACTGGATGTTGGCGTTAAGTTAGCAGCCATTGATGTGTTTTGATTGATGGTCAGATGCATGCCACAGCAACAAAGGAGTAACACCACCAGCTTCCATTAGCACTACTGTTAAGAATTAATAAAACAGCTTGTTTTGTAGAAAACAAATAAAGGGCTTGGGACTGGTTGAGTTAGCAATTGCCCATGTGCCATATACTGTATAAATAGGTTGTTACTGTAATCAAAAGGGGCATAACAGAAAATAACAAAATTTCCCTCGTTTTCTTCCTTCCTTTTTCTTCTCCTTCTTCTTTAAATATTTTCTCAAAGATTCTCTCTATCCTACCTTCTTCTTCCAATCTTGCCTTTAACGAATCCGAGCCGTAACAAAGTGGTATTAGAGTAGTTGAGACAAGGGCACAAAAACTAGCGAGGAAGACCAAAATTGCAGCCAAAGTTGAAGCAACCATGGTAAGGGATAAAAAGGAAGCAGTCAAGAAGCCAGAAGAGCAATTCACTTCCTTGAAGGAGGACAATGCAGCACTAGAGACTCTCATCCAAAAGGTTACTGTCATCATAGAATTGGGTAAGTATGACAAACTTAGCAATTTAGTGTCTAGTTTTATAGGAGAGACTGGGGTTCCAATAAACTAGTATGGACTCTTACCTTTACTTAAGAAGTTCTTAGGAAAAGGAAATAAAGTGGAAAGTGGTAAGAGTAGTCAGACAGTGGGGGGACCTACCTTGAAACCTAGGGTGACCTTTATATATTTGAAAGGGGTCAATCTTAGGGACTAGGTTACTAAATGTAATAGGTATTTTAGATTATACAATGTAGTTAATGAAGATAAGGTGGACTTGGCTACTATGTACTTGGGTGAGTAAGGTGAAATTTGATTTAAAGGATGGTTGGCAAAGTAAGAAGAGGTGAAATGGGAGAAGTTTGTTGAAGATCTATGTGCTTAATTTAGACCTAGTAAGTATGCGGATGTGATACAAGATTTTAATAAATTGTCTCAAATGGGGTCTTTAAGGGAATATTGAGATAAGTTTAGGGAATTGAAGGGTCCTATGAAGCAGGCAAACTTTTCTCTCATAGAAACATATTTCATTTCCAGTTACATTAGTGGGTTAAGTGATCCCATTAAGGCTGCCATGAAAATGTGGGAGTGAAGATTTCTTAGTTATGTATACAAGCTTTCAAGGCTTTAAGTGGAAATGGTGCAAAGTTTGCTAGGGGTAGAACTTGGACAAGTTTGGGCAATATAATGGAGAAGGTTACCAATCAGTTGGAAGACAAGAAGTTAGGACGATATAGGAAGCTGGCTAATGCAGGTATTCCAACTTGAACACTAGAAATTTCCTCCAAAGGTGTTAACCAATGCAGTTGGGATCAACATCTAAAAGAGGGCACAGATGAGGGAAGAAGAAACAACTTCTGTTGGAATTGTCGAGATAGGTATTTTCTAGGCCATCAGTGTAACAAGAGGACTTAATTGAATGTCCTAGAAGAGGGGGGGGGGATAAGGAGGACTGGTAGGAGGATGAGTTGAAGGAAGAACCATAGGAGGTGGAACCAAGAGAGGTTGAAGCCCATGAATCCATATCAATATATGCTTAACAGGGTCAAGGGGGCTTAATACCATGCAAGTGAAAGGGAAGGTGGGAATAGGAACCTAATAATCTTGATATACTCAGGGAGCATATATAGTTTTCTCAATGCGCCTTTGGTCAAATGCTTGCCTTGCTCTTTGGTACCTACTTACCTTTTATTGGTTATAATGGGAGATGACCACAAAGTTAAAAGTAGGGAGAAAATAAGCAACTTTGAGTGGAAAATACAAGGCCATAGTTTTAAGGTAGACCTTAGTGATGAGGACCTGTTTAGGTCTTACATTAAGAGGGAGAGGAAGCGAATTAGTGTGAGAAATTCGCTTTTCAAAAATATGTCCGGATTAACCTCTGTGACTTGTTAGAGTAAATGATCCAATTTTTATCATACTTCTTTATGTAAGAGCGGTTGTATAGATATCAATCAAATGTGAGTCCCATAAAACATACAAAGGTTTTTAAGTGGTTTACCTACAATGTGTGAGCTACGTCCATGGTGTGAAAAGATCACACCTAAATCATATAATCCACTCTTATTATCAAGGGATACAATCAATATTGTGAAAGGATTACTCCTTAACCATTTACAATGATTTTCCAATCACTCAATGGATTGATCTCCTGATCACTCCAAGGGTTTTTTAAGAAGTTTATCAAAATGTTTGTGACTAAAATTTTTTTGAGAAAGATCACTCAATATACACAGGCTGTTAATGCAAAACATGGATTTTCTCCTTCCTTTGCTGCCACCTTTTCCTTGTTGCAGTTATTGCTTTCTCCTTGCTGTAATTACTGCCTTTTCTTTATTGTAATTGCTTCATTCTTTTTGGTTTGTCACTGCATACCTTCTCCCTTGGTGTGGTTGATTGGTTGCTGCTGCACACCTCTCCTTATTGTGGTTGATTGGCTGCTGTTACACACCTCTCCTTAGTATGGTTGATTGGTTACTGTTGCACACTTCTCCTTGGTGTGGTTAATTGGTTGTTGTCATTGTCTCCCTTTTAGTGGCTGCTACACCTTCTCCTTCTAGTGGCTATAGCACCTTCTCCTTTGGGTGGCTGCTACACCTTCTCCTTTAAGTGGCTGTAGCACCTTCTCCTTCAGGTGGTTGTTGCACCTTTTTCTCCCTTTGGTGTGGCTAATGGCTGTTGCAACTCTCTTCTCCCTTTGGTATGACTATTGGTTGTTGCAACTCTTTTCTCTTTGGTGTAGTTGTTGGTTGTTTCAACTCTCTTCTCCCTTTGATGTGGCTGCTGACTGTTGTAACTCCTCTTTTTGATGTGGCTACCAATAGTTGCAACTCCTTCTCCTTTTGGTATAACTGCCGACTGCTGCAACTCCTTTTTTTGGTGTGGCTACCAATTGCTACAACTCCTCATTCGGTTGGTGTGGCTGCTTTTTTCTTTGGTGGCTACTATCACCTCTTGGCCAGTTACAATCTTTGCCATTCTCTCTTATTTTTCTGTAGTACACACATCTTTTGAAAGATGCATGGATATATTTATAAGCCTTGAGTTTTAGGATTGCCTAATCATTAACGATTAGCATTGATTCCCAAAGGTTGCCTTACAATCAACGGTCATATTTGATTCCTAAAATTTAAGGTCAATGGTCAACATTGACTTTATAAAATTTAGGGTTAATGGTCAGCCTTGACTCTTAAAATTTAGGGTTGATGGTCAATATTAATTTGTTGACTTTAGAGTTAACCTGCCATCAATGGTTTTGATTAACGACCTTTTTGCATCTTAACAACATTCAAAACATTAAATTAATAAGAACAACTATGTGAGATGTTGCTGACAACAAATCCAACACTAACCATCAAAGATAGGCTTAACAATCTTCCCATTTGGATTTGTTGGCAACATATTAAATCCAATAATCAACAATATACTTCCCCTGAAACATGTATCTCCCTTTTTTGCATTTGGGCATGATTCTTGAAGTTCCTAACTTCTCCCTAAGATCTACTAGTTTGTGATACTGAGAGGGGAGGTGAATCAGTATCACCACAATTCGCAATTCGCAGGTAAGTGAACAACTTCAACCTCTTCTTAAAAGTGAACTCTATCTCGATTAAGGTAGATCTATTGCTACCTACTAATCACAATAGTCCCCAAAGTCACCTTTCAGACACCTTACCTAATAGACAATTCGGATGTTCTTGTTTAGGTCTTTGTTAGGTAATGGGTTGGCTGATACTTTAGCTGCGTTTACAACTCAATTCAAAATATCGAATGTAAAGCAAATTAAGGACACATGAGACTTACGTGGTTTCTTCAATGTGACGTACATCCACGGTGGTATGGACTCTCCCTTATTGAGACTATCCACTATACTTGAGAATTCCAGTTACAATGGATGTCTTAATCCTATGCTCTTTTCACTATTGCAATTACTAAGCAAGTATAATACAAAGAGTGACACTTACTGTGTCTACCCTTCTTCTAACTTGTCTTGCCTCTGTTGAATTGAAAGGCTGCTCCATTACTGCTTAAAAGTTCACCGTAATGCTCTCTAACCTCTCTTAAAGAAGTCTGAAAATATGTTGAGTTCTTTCAATGCTTCACCGAAGTTCTTCTCTACGTTATATCACACAACTCCTGCTTTCACCGTCTCATGGTCTCACCCGTCTCCTTGTCTCATGGCTTGCCTCACATTTCTGGTTTGCCATTCTATATCTCACGGCTTGCCTCACATTTTTGGTTTGGCGTTACACGTCTCATGCACATTTCTCATTTGCACCCTGGTTTCACGCCTCACGTATGTTTCTGGTTTGCACACCTTGCTGGTCAAACACCTCACGTACGTTTCTGGTTTGCATACCTTGTTGGTCACATACTTGTTCGTTTAACACCTCTAAACAGCTTGGTTTAAGTCACATGGTCTGCCTTACTGCCGTTGCATGTCTGCTGGCCTGCACCACTCTTCTGATTTTTCTAGTTTAACTCACATGGCTTGTCCGTTTCTGGTTTCAGCCATCGTACGTTCCTATCTGTTTCTCTCTAGGTGGTGTTTATATTTTCTCTTCTAGGATGTATCATCTCTCACGGGTTGTCTCTCTTACCGTCTAGTCGGGTGCTCTGTTTTTTGTGTTTTTCTATTTTGCTGGTTTTTGTCGAGAGATTGTTTGGCTGGATATCCCCTATTTTGTCGTTTACTACTTTGGCCGGTTCCTCTGTTCATTGTTCTCTCTTGTCGTTCGTTCTTTGTTTTGTCGTGCTGTTTTGGACGTATGTCTCCTTTGGCTAGTTACTCTCATTTGCTGTCCACTATGTGTTCTGCTGTGTTGGTTTTGTCGTCCAGTGTTTGTGTTTTGCTGGTTGTCTCTTATGTTGGACGGACTCTCTCTTTCTTTTCGGTGTTCTTCATCTTGTAGGGTTTTGTCGAGTGATCACCTTGGTTGGCCTGTTGCTCTAGGTTTGCCATTTCAAAGCTCAATTTCCAACTCACCCTTCTTCTTACCTCGATGACTACCCTATTTGCTCTCTCTCTCTAGACTATATATTTTGTTGCCATCCATTCCTTTTCACTCGGCTGTTCTTCACTTTCTTTCTCTCCTAAGGTTGGGTTTTTCTTTTTCTCCACCCTTGGCCATATATGGTTTTTCTCTCCTTCTCCTATTTGGCCGTTGGATTTTTCTTTGCCGTGCTCCTCTTCTTTTTGCCGTGTGGTTGCCGAATGCTCAAATGTCGTGTTCCTATTCTTTTTGTTGTGTATTCAATTGTGTTGGCTTTACTCTAATTTTGTCTTCCAAGGTCTTTATATACTATCTTCCATGAAACCCTAATAGGGCTTACTTGCGGCAAATTTACTGTCTTACCCCTCTATGTAACTTTTATGTTCTTACCCCTCTATGTGACTTTTACCTTCTTGCCCTTCTATGTGGCTTTACTTTCTTGCACACTTAAAGCTAGTTGACAACAATTACAACCCATACAAGGTTGTGGGAACAACAATCTCCCCCTTTGTAATTGTTGGCAACACTTATAACAAAGGCCATTATGTAGTAGTTTCAACTCCCCCTAAATATGCACTCCCCCTTTCTTAACAGCTCCCCTTACACTGTTGCTTCTCTCCCCCTTTACCAACCAATTACAAATTTGAAAAAATTGCAAAGTAGAGATGAAGGATTTACATGATTTTCGGGCATGAGGAGGCATTCGCACAGACAGACTCATTCTGCGCTCTTCAAAGAACTCTGTGGATAGAGATTTAGTTAGATCTTATGTAACCTCTTCAACAGATTTAGGTTCAACTTGTGAGAGTAAAGCAGTAGCTCTCACAATTCTTCTTCTTGTTGTAACTCTTGCTAATGGGTCACCTGTGATATAATTTTCTTGATGAGTATTGGTCCACGTTTTCTTTGGCTTTCTTTCTTGCATAGTCTTAGTTGTAAGAGGATCTCTTTCTTCATCAATCACATACAAATTTCCAACTGTTCTCTTTCTAGCTGCAATAGTATTACCTTCTTTACTCTTTACCTGGCAACCTATTTTTGTGAATATTACCTATGGTTTTCATTGCATAGTTTGCTAACAGATGCTAGATTGTATTTGAGTCTTTCAACGTGCAGAACATCATTGCTAAACTTAACTCTGCCTTCTTTTGACTTGTTTAGCTTTGACAATTTACTCTTGTCTCCCGTTATGTGTGAATTACATCCACTGTCAAGGATACATTGCTTATTCTTGCAATTAGCCTTTAGTGCAATTTCAGTTATGTTTACCACCTCTCTTTTTGCTCTATATTCCTTCTTTTGAATTGGTTGGAAGATAGCTTTCTCTTTTTTTCTCAGCTTTGACTGCATCATTTTTTTTCACTGTTCCATTAAGTGCCTTCTCTTGCACAAGGAGAAGTGTCATGCATCTCTTAGCATTATGGCCATCCTGTCTGCACCTTTCACACTGTTCCAAGTTTGCCAATATAGCGAACTTGTTCTTTGAAACCATTGGTTTAGGCTTTCACCAACAATCCTTGTCAGCGTGTCCTTGCCTTTTACAATATGTGCAAGAACTCACGACAGGTGTTCTCCTCTGAGTTTTGTATTGTCTCCCCTATATGCAGCATTGTATCTTCTCCACTAGCAATTACTTGCCTTATGACCCAAAACTCCACAATAAAGACAATGACTTTGAAACTGCCTCTTCTTGGGTCTGATCACAGCTTGTCTTCTTCTGTTCATCACTTGTTATGTAGGCAAAGTAGCTAGCTTTGCTTGTGTGACTTTTATTTCAGTCACATTTTTCTCCTTCTTATGTTCAGTCGTAGCCCTCTGCTAGCTGACTTTCTTTTCTTCCTTTTTGTTTGCCAACCTAGGTTGCTTCTTCATATCTTTTTTATTCTCAGCTATCTTCTTTTGAGTCATAACCTTCTCTTTAAACTTCTATGGCACATTCTTATTTTCTTTAGCTAATACAATCTCATATTGCTACGCTTTCTCTACATTCTTCTCCTTTTCTAGAACTTGTTTCTCCTACCACTTCAAACTTCTGCAAGTTCTCCTTACTCTTTTTGAGTTGTTGCTGAAGTCTCAGAGTTTTTAGTTGACTTTATCCTTATCCTATATGCAATGAGATTGCGCTGGAGATCATGTAGAGACATAAAATTGAGATCTCTACTCTCCTCTATGGCTGCCTCCTTTGAGGCAAATCTCTCAGGCAGAATTCTCAGAATTTTCTTCACAATAAATGAGTCCTTCTTGTTCTTCCCATGACTTCTAAGTTCGTTTACAGTATCAATAACCCTGGTGAAGAACTCTTGGACTGTCTCATTCTTCTGCATTCTAAGAGATTCATATCTCTCCTTGAACACTTGAAACTTAGCCTCATTCATTTTGCCATCACCTTCATAGACTTTCTGCAATCTGTCACATATCTCCTTGGTAGATTTGCAGTCCATAACTTTAGCATACTCAGCATCTGTCAATGCTAAAATAATGATGTTTGAAGCCTTCCTATTTATCTCAAACTGCCTTAACTCCTCTGGGGTTGAGTCTTTACTTTCTTCCAAAGCCACAAAGCCCTCTTGTACACATTTCACCATGTTTATGCCCATGGTTGCAAATACCACTTGCATTCTTGCTCTACACATATGGTGGTTGGTTCTGTTGAAGATTGGAACCTTCTTGCTATAATTGGTGCTAGTGCTGGTACCGGCTTCCATTTCTTAGTATGCTGAACAAGTCAAACTTCTAGATCTTTTTAAACTAGTACACCAAGCTGTTAATCTTCAAACTGGTGAACTAGTGCTCTGATACCAATTGAAGTTCCCAACTTTTCCCTAAGATCTACTAGTTTGTGATACTGAGAGGGGGGGTGAATCAGTATCACCACAATTCGCAATTCGTAGGTAAGTGAACAACTTTAACCTCTTTTTAAAAGTGAACACTTTCTCAGACTCGACTAAGGTAGATCTATTGCTACTTATTAATCACAATAGTCCCCAAAATCACCTTTCAGATACCTTGTCTAATAGATAATTCAGATATTCTTGTTTAGGTCTTCGTTAGGTTATAGGTTGGCTGATACTTTAGCTGCGTTCACAACTCAATTCAAAACATATTACGTAAAGCAAATTAAGGACACATGAGATTTACGTGGTTTCGTCAATGTGACGTACATCCATGGTGGTAGGGACTCTTCCTTACCGAAACTATCTGCTATACTTGAAAATTCCAGTTACAATGGATGTCTTAATCTTATGCTCCTTTCACTATTACAATTACTAAGCAAGTACAATACAAAGAGTGTCACTTACTGTGTCTACCCTTCTTCTAGCTTGTTTTGCCTTTGTTGAATTGAAAGACTGCTCCACTACCGCTTAGAAGTTCACCGCAACGTTCTTTAACCTCTCTTGAAGAAGTTTGGAAATATGTTGAGTTCTTTTAATGCTTCGCCGAAGTTCTTCTCTACGTTGTATCACACAACTCCTGCTTTCACCGTCTCACAATCTCACCCGTCTCCTTGTCTCACTCGGCTCATATTTCTAGTTTGCTGTTTTACATCTTACGACCTGCATCACATTTTTGGATTAGCATTACACGTCTCATGCACGTTTTTTGTTTGCACCTTGGTTTTACGCCTCATGTACGTTTTTGGTTTATACACCTTGCTAGTCACACGCTTCACATACATTTCTGGTTTGCACGCTTTGTTGGTCACACGCCTCACGCATGTTTCTGGTTTGCATTTGTCTGTTTAACACCTCTGGATAGCTTGGTTTAAGTCACACGACCTGCCTCATTGCTGTTGCATGTCTGCTAGCCTGCACCACTCTTCTGATTTTTCTAGTTTAAGTCACACGGCTTGTTCGTTTATGGTTTCAACCATCGCACATTCCTGTCTGTTTCTCTCCAGGTGGTGTTTATGTTTTCTCTTCCAGGATGTGTCGTCTCTCATGGGTTGTCTCTCTTATCATCCAGTTGGGTGCTTTGTTTTTGATGTTTTTTCGTTTTGTTGGTTTTTTCTGAGAGATCATTTGGCTGGATATCCCTTAGTTTACCGTTTACTACTTTGGCTAGTTCCTCTATTCTGTGTTCTCTCTTGTCGTCCGTTCTTTGTTTAGCCGTGCTGTTTTGGACGTATGTCTCCTTTGGCCGGTCACTCTCCTTTGCCATCCACTATGTGTTCTGCCGTGCTGGTTTTATCGTCCAGCCTTTTTGGTTTGCCAGTTGTCTCTTGTGTTGGATGGACTCTCTCTTCCTTTTCGGTGGTGTTCTTTGTTTTGTAGGGTTTTGCCGAGTGATCACCTTGGTTGGTCGGTTGCTCTAAGTTTGCCATTCCAAAGCTCACACTTCTTCTTCCCGTCGACGACTACCTTATTTTCTCTCTCTCTCTCTCTCTTTAGACTATATATTTTTTGTCGTTCGTTCCTTTTTACTCGACTGTTCTCCGCTTTCTCTCTCTCCCAAGGTTGGGTTTTTCTTTTTCTCCACCATTTACTTGGCCATATATAGTTTTTCTCTCCTTCACTTATTTGACCGTTGGGTTTTTCTTTGCCGTGCTCCTCTTCTTTTTGCCGTATGGTTGCTGAATGCTCAATTGTCGTGCTCCTCTTCTTTTTTTCGTGTATTCAATTGTGTTGGTCTTACCATAATTTTGTCTTCCAAGGTCTTTATACTATCTTAAATGAAACTCTAATAGGGTTTACTTGCGACAAATTTACTGTCTTGCCCCTCTATGTAACTTTTACGTTCTTACCCCTCAATGTGACTTTTACTTTCTTGCCCTTCTATGTGGCTTTACTTTCTTGTACACTTAAAGCTAGTTGACAACAATTACAACCCATACAAGGCTCTGGGAACAACAATTCTAATTTTGAAACAAACTCCTATTTTCTTCTGCTTTTCCTCCTTAACAATTTCTCCCCTTTTATTTATCAAGCTACTCCCTTTTTTAATCAGTATATACTCTCTTTAGATTTATGCAAAATATCTCCCTTTTTGACAACAAATCTAAAAAATAATGAAAGAGGGAAAGGGAAAGGGGTAGAGGCATACCTTAGCCTTTAGGGGGTGGCTGAATATATAAGGTTAGCCTTAACTTTTGGAGCATTTCTCTTGATAAAGGTTTGGTAAATATATCTATTGAGTTCATCTTTGATGACTAATATTGGATTTGTTGTCAACAGCATCTCAAATTGTTGTTCATGTTGATTTGATGTTTTAAAAGTTGTTGAGATGCATAGAAGTCATCGAGTAAAATCGTTGATGGTAGTTCAACCCTGAAGTCGATGAGTTAATGTTGACCATTGACCCTTAACCATTGATCTTAAATTTTAGGAAGTCAATGTTGATAATTGACCTTAAATTTTAAGAATCAAATTTGGCTGTTGATTGTAGGGCAACCTTTGGGAATCAATATTGACCATTGATGAATGTGTAACCTTAATCAAATAAGTACCTCAATGTATATTACAAGACAATATGTGTGTTGCAGATTTTTTAAAAGAGAACAACAAACCTAAAGATAGCCACAAGGATAGGTAACAACAAGGAGAGTTACAGCCAAAGAGTACAGCAGTCGGTCGCATTAGGGAGAGGTGCAGTAGTTAGCCACACCAAAGAGAGGTGTAGCAATTGACCACACCAAGGAGAGGTGAAGCAGTCAGCCATACCAAGAAAAACAGTAGCAAAAAAACCAAACTAAAGGAGAGAAGTAGTTGGAAAACTAAACCATCCAAGAAGGGTACAATAGCCGGCTAAAGAGGAGGTGATAACAACCACCAAAGAAGGAGGCAGCCATACAAACCAAAGGAGGAGTTAAAGCAACTAGCAGCCACACCAAAGGGAGAACAAAGTGTAGCAGTTGGCAACCATACCAAACCAGTAAAGGAGACATGCAGTAGCCACACCAAGGAGAGAAAAACGTGCAGCAATTACCCCAAGGAGAGAAGGACGTTCAACAACCACCAAAGAAGGAGATTGCAGCAGCAAGGGGGTAAGCAATAGTAGTAAGAGCAAGTGGCAAACTAAGAAAAAACCAGCTGTTTGCATGCAACACTCATGGAAGCTTGCAATAACCGATAGCAGCTTGCAATAACCGATAGCAGCTTGCAACAACTAGTAGGCGATCCCAGTAATTGCAATGTATCCAATAGGCAATCTTAACAATTGCTGCATGTAATACTACAACAATTAACAACACCAGCTATAGCTTATAATTCTAGCAATTGTAGTAAGTCTAGCAAGTTATACTAGAAATTATAGTGTTGGTAGCAAGTCTAGCAAGAAAATCAGCAACTGTAGCTTGTAAGAGCAGCAGTAAGCTACGATATATATGTAGCATAATAGCTCATGTAGGCAACGATGGTAGTCTGTGCACATGTAGGTAGTGACAATAAAATGTGTAGGTAGCAACAGCAGAACACATAGGCAGCAATAGCAGCCTATGCATGTACAGGTAACAACAATAGAATATGCATGTAGCTATAGCAAAATGTATAGGCAGTAGTAGCAGCATGTGTAGGTAGCAATTGTAGCAGGTCCGATAGCTTACAGCAATAGAAGAGAAAATGTGCCTTACAGCAAGTCCGACAGCAAGTCCAACAACTTGGAGTAGCAGAGGAGAAAACATACCTTGTTAGTAGGTGAGGTAATACTGGCAATAGGGAAAGAGAACTTGGCAAGGCCGAAGGAGGCCGCAGGAGGAGAGAACCTACTGAGGTAGCACTGGCAGTGGAGGAGAGAACTTGCCGAGGTAGCAAGTGAGGCAACATTGGCAGTAAGGGGAGAGAACCTACAGCGAAGATAACTGACAGTGAAAAGAACCTGCAGAGGAGAGAACCTGCAGTAGAGATAACCTACAACGGAGATAACGTGTGGAGAAGAGACTAGTAAAGCTTAAGTAAAGACTGACAATGAGGAAAAAGGAGATCAATTTTCTACAACAATAGCCTGTGCATATTGAGTGATTTATCTCAAGGAAGTTATTATCATAAACTGTTTATGTATTTTGTGAAAAGGGTGGGATATCTTTGGAGTAATTAGGAAATTATCTCATCTAATGATCGGGAGATCATCATAAATGGTTAAGGAGTGATCCTTTAACATATGGTTAAGGAATGATCTTTCCATAACCAAACTGTATTCCTTGATAACAAGAGTGGATTATGTGATTTAAGAGTGATCTTATCACACCATAGATATAGCTCACACATTGTCGATGAACTACGTAAAAATTGCTATATGTTCTTGCATGCTTGTGTTTGATTGATATTTGTATAACTGCTCTCACATAAACAAACAAGTCATAAAGGTTAAATCTAGAAAGAGTTATAAAAAGCGAACATCTCACACTGATTTACCCCCTCTCTTTTAGTGTAAGACCTAAGAAGGTCCTCATTAAGTAGTATCAGAGCTTGGTTCCTTTGTTGATCCAATTTGCTTGCTTTGATTTAAAGTTATTTTTTGTTGTTGTGAATTTTTATCTTTACTATTGATTGATATCATAGACAACATGAATAGTATTAACAACAAGGGCATTCCTACTTTTGATGGATAAAATTATTAGTTATAGAAGAATAGAATGCTTTTATATTTGATGTCATTTGTTCTTGATGTGTTTGAGTCTAATGTTAGGGGCTTCATCTATGTTGCTGTAGGTGATGCTATGATGCTTACTGATAAGAAGAATTTAAAGTGTGATGGAAAGACAAGAAATGCCTTATATGCCTCTTTATCAGATAAAGAATTCACCAAAGTAATGGGGTATAACATAGATAAACAAATTTGGGACAAACTGAAGAATATTTACGAAGGAGACAAGGTTATGAAGGAAGCTAAGCTACAAATCTAGAGGAGCAGATTTGAAGGCATAAAGATACAGAATGATGAGTCTATGGATGCCTTCTTCACAAAAATAATGAAATTGTATGCTCCATTAGAGGTTATGGAGAGGAAATTAACAATGTTACTATGGTAAGAAAAATACTTAGAACCTTACCAGAGGCTTACAATGCCAAAGTCTCTTCCGTAGAAGATAAAGATTTAGATAGGCTACCCTTAGATGACTTACATAGCATATTGGTCGCTTATGAAATGAGAATAGCCCTAATAAAGAAAGAAAAGAAGTCTAAGGTAAAGAAGGAGTTGGCCTTTAAGACAATGAAGAAATTTATGATTAAAGACTAAAAAGAAGAATTTAATAGCAGCTCAGAAAAAGGTAGTGATGCTTAAGTAGATAAAGTTTTGGCATACATCACCAACAATATGAGGAAAGGAAAAGGGAAGTACAAGGGAAAATTACCTTTGAAGTGCTTTAGCTATGGAGCAATTTGCCATGAACTACCCAAAGAGAAGAGAAGCAAATAGTAAAGATGATGATGAGTTGATCTCATGGAGGATAACAAAGAAATCTAACTATTTTAAAGTTAGAAATTCAAGTGCTAAAGGGAAAAAGCAATTCTTCAAATTCAAAAGAAGAAATTATTTAAGTAAGCTAGATGAAGAAGATTCTGAAGAAGAAGTTGATGATGATGTTGTAGGGAATGTGATGGTTGCTCAAACAGATGTTGAACAAGAATCTTTTAGTGATAAGGAATCAACTAAAGTGGAATTGGATGAGTTGGTGTAGCAACTTGAGAATGAATTAAGAGTTTATTTGTATAAAAATAGCAAGCTAAAAAAAGACATAAAGCATATCAAGAAGCTGTATGAAAATTTTGCCATTGATGAATCTTATCTCCAAGTGAAAAAAAAAGAGTTTGAAGCAAAAAAGAAGGATTACTTGAAAAGAATTGAGGAGCTGATTGTGCTTAAGGTAGAGCAAGTCAAGATACACAAAGACCTTAACATTAAAGTGATTGCATAAGAGTAAGAGGTGCTGATTTTGCAAGCTAAGCTCCACAAGGCTGAGCCCGAACTGAAGAAGCATGAAGAAAGCTTTATGCAGGCCAAAGAAGTGAGATGAGAGTTGTCTTCAACAAATGCCATCAATGATGATGCTCCCAAAAAATTAGACAAATTAGATGAGTGTCTAAGTAAACAAAGACCTTATTCCATGGGGAAGAAAGGCCTTGGCTATATTAAAAAGCTAAATGAGAAGGTAATAGAAAAGAAGAAAATTGTATTTGTACTTGAAGCAATCACAATTATGTTATAGAGAAGAGAAACCAACCTAAGCTAAAATAGGTTAGGAAAGATGTGGCGAAAACTCCCATCTAAAGCATATAAGTTGTCAAAGATGAAGAGAAGGTTGCCACAATAGTTGCTAAAGATAAGAGACATGAACTTGGTAACATAAGAAAATCTAGGTTCAAAGGATTTTGTTAGAATTATGGTAAGTATGGACATAAGACTAATATATGTTGGAGTAATGGGTATATAATGAAGAGAAATGTGAGGTAAGAGTCTAAGAGGAGACTTTATCAAGAAAGGAGACAGTCTTAGGTGAAAAAAAGCTATATTCCACTATGGAACAAATTTGAGTTGTTAGGAAAAGTTTGTGGAAGATGTGAAAGGATTGGACATACTATTGAGAATTGCTTAACATTGATACCTAATCAAAGGGTGTAAAGTAGAACACCTACATATGCTTCCCTATTTAGTTAAAGAAGAAGAAAAGGAAGGGAAATGTCTATAGTTGTGGAAGTAGCCTTAAAAGCTTCCAAAAAAGAAAAGCCATGCATCCTAGACAATGGTTGCACTTCACATATGATAAAAGACTCCAAGATGTTAAAAGGAGTAGCAAAATATTATGGAGGATAAGTCAAATTTGGCAATGATGATACTTTAAAGATTCAAGGTATCAATGTTGTTGAAATTGGAGCAAAAAACATGAAATCGAAGGAAGTGCTTTATGTTAAAGGGTTAAAACATAATCTTATCGATGTAAGCTAGCTTTCTGATAATGGAAATGAAGTTACTTTTAGCAAGAGTGACTACACAGTAAAAAGATTAAGTGATGTTACTATCTTACTAAGGGTGAAAGAACAAATGACAACTTATACTAAGTTTTTAGAAGCAAAAACACATGTTACATGAGCACTAAAGATGAGAATTTGTTGTGACATAGAAGATTGGGACATCTTGGACAAAAGAGGCTGAACTTAAGTATTAAACCACCGTTTAAAGGTTAAGGTATCCTTCAACCCCTCTCCCTTTCCCTTTTTTTATCATTCTTTAGATTTGTTATCAAAGGGGGAGATATTTTGCATAAATCCAAAAAGAGTATATATTGATTAAAAGGGGAAGTAGCTTGATAAATAAAGAGGGGGGGGGGGGGGAGAAACTATTAGGGGAAAAGCAGAAAAAAAAAGGAGGAGTTAAAGATTATTCCTAATTAAGGGAGATGCATGTTTCAGGAGGAGTTATGAATGTCAAAGGTTATTATATATATAATCTTAAATGTTGGATTTAATGTGTTGCTAACAAATCCAAAGAGGGAGATTATTGAGCTCATTTTTTATGACTAATATTGGATTTGTTGTTAACAATATCTCACATTATTGTTTGTATTGATTTGATATTTTGAATGTCGTTGAGATGTATAGAAGTCATTAGGCAAAACCGTTGATGACAGGTTAACCCTGAAGTTAATGAGTAAATATTGATTGTTGACCTTAAATTTTAAGGGTCAAACCTAATTGTTAACCTTTGACCATTGATCCTAAATTTTAGAAAGTTAATGTTGACCATTAACTAAAATTTAGGAATCAAATCTGTTTGTTAATCATAGGGCAACCTTTGGGAATCAACGTTGACCATAGTGTGCAACCCTAATCTCAAGACTCTATAAATACCTCCATGTATCTTGCAAGACAATGTGTGTGCTGTAGATTTTTAAAGAGAGAATGCCAAACCTAAAGGTAGTCATAAGGAGAGGTAAATGGTAAGGAGAGTTGTAGCCAAGGAGTACAACAGTTGGCCACAACAAGGAGAGGTGAAGTAGCTGGTCACACCAAGGAGAGGTGAAGCAGCTAGGCATACTAAGAAGAAGGTGGAATAGCTAGTCACTCTTAAGAGAGTAGTAGTTGGAAAACCAAACCAACAAAGAAGGAGTACAGCAGCTGGCTAAAGAGGAGGTGATAGCAACCAGCAAAGAAAGAGGTAGCCACACTAATCAATGGAGCTAAAGTAACTGGTACCACACTAAAATGAGAAGAAGACAACCTTACCAAAAGGAGAACAAGGTGTAGTAGTTGGCAGCCACCCTAAACTAGCAGAGGAGACATACAACATCCATACCAAGGAGGAGAAAAACATGCAGTAGCCACCTTAAGGAAAGAAGGAAGTGTAGTAGCCACCAAAGAGGGAGATTGCAGCTGCAAGGTAGCAAGCAACAGTAGCAAGGGTAGTAGCAAATTGAGGAGAAACCAGCTACTTATAGGCAACACCAGTGAAAATGTGTAATAACCAGCAGCAACTTCTCCATTCTACATTGTTTTCCAATTCTCATTTATTCTTACATCACTGGAAGTGATCACTTTTCCCAACTTATGCAAGAAAATTTTGCAAACTTTTGTCTTTGCTAAGTATCTCACAAAGATGCCTTCATCAGACCTAACGTTGAATTTTCCCAAGTTTTGCTCCTTGTTCTTCACAAAACATGGGCTGACAAATACTCTGATATACTTGGCTGTTGTCTTCTTCCCACTCCATAGCTCATATGGAGTCTTATCAGTATTGAGCCTTAGTAATACTCTGTTTAGTAGATACACAGCTGTAAATGTTGCTTTTGTCCAAAATCTTGTGTGAAGCTTGGATTCCAATAGTAGAGTTCTCGTCATTTTAACCACAACTCTATTGTTCCTCTCTACCACCCCATTCTGTTGAGGTGTTCTTGCTGCTGCTAATTGGTGATGAATTCCATGCTTCTTAAGATAATTTTCAAAAGCTTTATTTGTAAATTCAATGCCTTGATTTGACTTTAATACTTTGATCTTCCTTCCACTTTCATTTTCAGCCAATCTTCTGTATGTCTTGAAGTAATTCAAAACTTCTGACTTGTATTTGAGGTGCATGATGCAGGTCCTTCTCGAATAATCATTAACAAACAAGATGAAGTACCTCTCACCATTTAACCCTTTTGTCCTCATTGGTTCACAGAAATCAGTATGCACAATGTCAAACACTGCTTCAGAATTGAACTCTTTGGTCTTATACTGCTTTCTGGCATGTTTTCCTTTAGAGCATGTTGAGCAAAAATACTCTCTCTCTCTCTCTCTCTCTCTCTCTCTCTCTCTATCCTGAGGTCAAGAATGTCTCTGATTACATGAGTAGTGGTCAGCTTCCTCATGTTCTTCTGTGATAAATGTCATAGCCACTTATGCCATAACTGATTTTCTTCTTCCTTTGTAAGTAGATAGTTGTTTGTCTTGTCATTATCAATCACGTACAAATTTCCAGCTTGTGATTGTTGTTGCATAGTTAGCTGACAAATGTTAGATTATATCTTCGTCCTTCAACATGCAAAACATCTTTCAGCTTCCCTTTTCCAATATTTACTTACCCTTGACCACTAATATTGAGTGAATCATCATTGCTAAACTTGACTCTGCCTTCTCTTGACTTGTTCAACTTTGATAATTTACTCTTGTCTCTTATCATGTGTAAAGTGCATCCACTATCAAGGATCCACTACTTATCCTTATAGTCAGCCTTTAGTGCAATTTTAACTATATTAGTCAACTCTCTTTTTGCTTTATATTCCTTCTTTTGAACTAGCTAGAAGATAGCTTTCTCTGTTTTCTCAACTTTGACTGCACCGCTTATTTTCATTGTGCCATTGAGTGCCTTCTCTTGCTTAGGAAGAAGTGTCATGCATCTCTTGGCATTATGGCCATCCTGCCTGCACCTTTCACACTGTTTCAAGTCTGCTAATATAGCAAATTTGTTCTTTAAAGCTACTGGTTTGGGCTTCCACCAACAATCCTTGTCAATGTGTCCTTGCCTTTTACAGTATGTGCAAGAACTCATGACAAGTGTTCTCTTCTGAGTTTTGTATTATCTCCCCCTATATGCAACATCGTATCTTCTCAAGTTGGAGACGTATATTGGCCTTCTCCACTAGCAGTTACTCGCCTTATAACCCCAAACTCCATAATAAAGGCAATGACCTTGAAACTACCTCTTCTTGGGTCTGATCATAGGTTGTCTTCTTCTGTTCATCACTTACTGTGTAGGCAAAGTAGTTGGCTTCTTTGCTTTTGTGACTTTCATTTCAGTCATCTTCTTCTCCTTCTTCTGTTCAGTCGTAGCCCTCTATTGGCTGACATTCTTTTCTTCCTTCTTGTTTGCCACCCTAGGTTGCTTCTTCAGATATTCTTTATTCTCAACTATTTCTTTTAAGTTATAACCTTCTCTTTTAACTTTTGTGGCACATTCTTATTTTCTTTAGCTAATGCAGCCTCAGATTGCTGCACTTTCTCTACATTCTTCTCTCTATTTGTAGAACTTGTCTCTCCTATCATTTCAAACTTTTGCAAGTTCTCTTTGATACTTTTGAGTTGTTGTTGAAGTCTTAGTAACTTTTTCTCTATTTCTTCAATTTTTGAAGCCCTTGAGCCAAGCTCTACTGTAAGGTCTTTACATATTTTGATATATTCCTCAAATCTTCTCTTCAAGTCAATATGCTCATCCCTTATTTCATCCTTTTGACTTTCAGCTTCCTCAGACTTTACTTCAACTTGTTTTATATGGCCCTCTAACCTTCTTATGGTTCTGCCCCTTCTGATTATCTCCTTTGAAGCTGCTTCCAGCTTAGCTTCAAGATCTAGCTCTTCTTCATCAACCTCCTCTTCCACTTTAGAGGTAGAGCTACCACTTTGTGTTGATGCCATAAAGATATGCTCATCTGATGAGTCTTCATCTTCCTCCTCATTAGTTTCTTTTGTCTGACTCACATAGCTCTTAAATGAGCCTTTCTTCTTATTCTATGGGTTAGCAATCTTCTTACTGGACTTCTTTGATTTGAATGATAATCTTCTCCATCTTGAATTTTGCTCATCATCGCCATCCTCATCTTTATCATCAAGTTTCACTTTGCACTAAGAAGCAAAGTGTCCAGTCTATCCACAACGAAAACATCTCAAGGACAACTGTCCTTTTCCCTTCTTAGACCCCTTTTTGAATTTCCTTGTGAAGTAAGCCAATACTTTACCTTCACTTTCTTCCTTATCATCATCATCATCATCCTCATTGGATGATTCTTCCTCTTTTTTTATCTTTAAGTGCTTCATAGCTTTGAAAGCTGCCTCTTTTGATACCTTCATTATTGCAGAGTTTTTAGCTGACTTTATCCTTATCCTATATGCAATGAGATTGCGCTGGAGATCATGTAGAGACATAGAATTGAGATCTCTACTCTCTTTTATGGTTGCTACCTTTGAGGCAAACCTCTTAGGTAGAATTCTCAGAATTTTCTTCACAATAGATGAGCCCTTCTTGTTCTTCCCATGACTTCTAAAATCATTTACAGCATCAATAACCCTAGTGAAGAACTCTTAGACTGTCCCATTTTTCTGCATTATGAGAGATTCATATCTCTCCATGAACACTTGAAACTCAGCCTCCTTTATTCTGCCATTACCTTTATAGACTTTCTGCAGTCTGTCCCATATCTCTTTAGTAGATTTGCATTCCATAACTTTAACATACTCAGCATCTGTCAATGCTGAAATGATGACATTTAAGACCTTCCCATTTATCTCAAATTGCCTTAATTCCTCTAGGGTTGGATCTTTACCTTCTTTTGGAGCCACCAAACCTTCCTATACGGATTTCACCTTGTTCATGCTTATGGTTGCAAATACCACTTGCATTCTTGCTCTCCACATATGGTAGCTAGTTTCATTAAAGATTGGAACCTTCTTACTGTAAGTAGTGCTAGTGCTGGTACCAGCATCCATTTTTTAGTATGCTGAACAAGTTAAGACTTCTGAAACCCTTCAAATTAGTACACCAAGTTGTTAAGCTTCAAACTAGTGAACTAGAGTTCTGATACCAATCGAAGTTCTCGACTTCTCCTTAGGATTTACTAGTTTGTGATACTAAGAGGAGGGGTGAATCAGTATCACCACAATTCATAATTCACAGGTAAGTGAACAACTTCAACCTCTTCTTAAAAGTGAACTCTTTCTCAAACTTGACTAAGGTAAATCTATTGCTACCTACTAATTACAATAGTCTCCAAAGTCACCTTTCAACCACCTTGCCTAATAGACAATTTGGATGTTCTTGTTTAAGTCTTCATTAAGTTATGGCTTGGCTGATACTTTAGTTGCGTTCACAACTTAATTCAAAACACAAAACGTTAAGCAAATTAAGGACACACGAGATTTACGTGGTTCCGTCAATGTGACGTATATCCATGGTGGAAGGGACTCTCCTTTACCAAGACAATCCACTATACTTAAGAATTCCAGTTACAATGGATGTCTTAATCCTCTGCTCCTTTTGCTATTGCAATTACTAAGTAAGTACAATATAAAAAGTGTCACTTACTGTGTCTACCCTTCTTCTAGCTTGTCTTGCCTCTGTTGAATTGAAAGGCTACTCCACTGCCACATAGAAGTTCACTGCAACGCTCTCTAACCTCTCTTGAAGAAATCTGGAAATACGTTGAGTTATTTCCGATGCTTTTAAGAATTCTCTAGGTTGTCTCACTCAGCTTTTCCTTTCACCATCTCACGGTCTCACCTATCTCCTATTTCACGTCTCACAGCTTGCTTCACGTTTCTGGTTTGGCGTTACACATCTCACGCACATTTCTGGTTTGCACCCTTTGCTAGTCACATACCTCATGCACGCTTCTGGTTTGGCATTTCACATTTCACGTACGTTTTTGGTTTGCACACCTTGCTGGTCACACACCTTGCCACCATTTCTGGTTTGCACCTGTTTGTTTCACACCTTCGAATAGCTTGGTTTGCTCTCTCGGTGGTCTCCTCTTTCAAGGTTTCTCCTCTATTAGAACAAATAATAATAATAATAATAATAATAATAATGATTATAAAGGATGCAAAATATTATTGACCTCAAGAAATCAAGTTCTATTAACCTTTAATATAAGAGTGCCAAAAGAGTATATGTTTGATGTCTTACTAGAAAAGCAGTAATAAACTATATTTGAAAGGACAATGGCTGGCCTAAAAATCCAAGATTGCATTTTATAGTAACTAAAGTGGCCAAGAAGTGAGCAAGTTTTCCTTTTTAACTTGTTATTGTGACAAATTTTTTGAAGAATAAGGTGTTTGAAATATTATAGATATTTTGAACTAACTTTTCACATATGATGATGTTTTAGATTTAAGTTATGATCATTTGGGTGGTAAAGAAGTCAAATCATTTTCTTACTTTGTGGTATATTAGCAGATCCTAATATTTTGATCCTACACTTATTAAGCTATAATATAGGTATGGGTTTGCTCAAATCCATAAACACAAAGAAAAATGCTAGAAATAGTGTTGAGTCCATCTTTGATAGCTAATGTTGGATTTGTTGTCAACACCATCATACATAAGTTATATATGTTGATTTGATGTTATGAATGCTGTTAGGATGCATAGAAATCATTGGCAAAACCATTGGTGGTAAGTTAACCTTGAAGTCGATGAATTAATGTTGACTATCAACCTTAAATTTTAGGGGTTAAGGTTGACCGTTGACTGTTGACCATTGACCCTAAATTTTTGGAATCAAATATGGTCATTGATTATAAGGCAACTTTTGGGAATCAATGTTGGTCGTTGATGAGTATGCAACCCTAATCTTAAGGCTCTATAAACAACCCTATACATCTTGTAAGACAAGTATGTGTGCTACAAAAATTTGAGAGAGTCGGCCAAAGGAGATAGAACTATAAACCTAAAGGAAACCATAAGGAGAGGTGAACGGCAAAGAGAGAGGCAACCACCAGAAAAAGAAAGTGATTGGCCAATGCAAAGGAGGCAACCACCAGAAAAAGAAAGTGATTGGCCAATGCAAAGGAGGCAACCACCAAGGAAGGTGTTATAGTAGCCAGCCAAGAGAGTTGTAGCCAAGGAGAGGTGCAACTGGCCAAGAAAGGTATAGTTAAGGATAGGTGCAGCTGGCCAAAAGAGGTGTAACACCAAAAAGAGGTGTAACTGGAAAAGCAAGTGCAGCAACTGGCCAAAGAAAAGGTGATAGCAACCACTAAAGAAGGAGGCAGCCACACCAACCAAAGGAGAAGTTGTAGTAGCCGACAACCATACCTAAGGAAGAAAGAGACAACCCTACCAAAAGGAGAACAAGGTATAGTAGCCGGTAGCAACACAAAACCAGCAAAGAAAAACATGTAATAGCCACACCAAGGTGAGAAAAATGTACGACAACCACACCAAAGAGAGAAAAATATATAGTAGCCACACCAAAAAGAGGAGAAGAATATGTAGCAACCACACTAAATTAGAGGAGAACATATAGTAGCCAATAGCTAGCAGCCACACCAAACTTGAGACAAGGGTGTGCAATAGCCATACCAAGAGAAAAAGGTGTGCAATAGCTACACCAAACTAAAGAAGGTGTGCAGTAGCCACACTAAAAAAAAAAAAAAAAAGGTAGCAGCCGGCCAAACCCAAAGAAGGAGAGAATTGCAATAATAAAGGTAGCACAACCAGTAAAGGTTGCATAACCAATAAGTACAGCTCCAACAGCAGGTAAGTAGACCAGCAGCTGCCCGTAATACTAGCTATTACAACACCAGCATCAAGTCTAGGTGGCAATATGAGCTATTGCAGTACCAATAGCAAGTCTAGCAGGTAATACCATTAGTTGTAGTGCCAGCACAAGTCAGGAGCCAATACTAGCAATTATAATACCAGTAGCAAGTCTAATAGGCAATATCAGCAATTATAGTGCCAACAGCAAGTCTAACAGGCAATACTAGTAGTTGTAGCTCCAGCAGCAAGTTCAAGAGGCAATACTAATAATTATAGTACCAGCAGCAAATCCAACAAGCAATACTAGTAATTGTAGTGCTAGTAATAAGTCTAGCAAGCAATGGTAGCCTGTGTAGGCAGCAATAGCAACACATGTAAGTAGCAATAGTAAAACATGCAGGTAGCAATACCAGTAAGCACAACTAGCAACATGTTCTAACAGTAAGGTAAAAAACACAAGTAGCAGTAGGAGGAGAAAACTTGCCCCGACAGCAAGTCCAACAACAGAGAAGAAAATGTGCCTTGGCAGTAGGTTCAGCAGCTTGCAGCAATAGAGGAGAAAACGTGCCCAGCAACAAATTTGGCAACTTGCTTGTATAGGAGGAAACGTGTCCCAACAGTAAGTCTAGCAACTTATAGCAACAAAGGAGAAATCGTGCCTTGGTAGTAGGGGGTAGGCAACTTGTAGTAGTAGAGGAGAAACATAGGGTAACAGGTCTAGTAGCTTGTAATAACAAAGGAAAAAATGTGCCCCAACAGCAAGTCTGACAACTTATAGCAACAGAGGAGAAAACGTGTCCTAACAGCAAGTTTGGTAACTTGCAACAGTAGAGGAGAAATCATGCCCTGGCAAGAAGGCAAGCAGCCCTAGTAGTAGAGGAAAAGAACCTACCAACGTAGCAGGTGAGGCAACATGCCAAGGCAGCAGGTGAGGCAACACATCAAAGTAGCAGGTGAGGGAACACCGATAGCAGGGAAAAGAACCTACCAAGACAGAAGCAAGTAGCACTGGCAATAGAGGAGAAAACTTGCCAAGGCTAAAGGAGGTAACACAAGTAGTATGAGGAGAGAACCCACTGTAGAGAAACCTACAACGGAGATTACTTAGAAAGACGAAACTAGCAAAGCTTGAGCAAAGACCGGTAGTAAGGAAAGAGAAGATTTGAGTTCTGCACTAGCAATTTGTGCACATTGAGTGATATCTCTCTAGAAAAGTTTTTATTACAAACCATTTGATAAACTTGTTGAAATAGGTTGGGATACCCTTAAAGTGATCGGGAGATTAGTCCTTTAAGTGATCAAAAGATCATTTTAAGTGGTTAAGGAATGATTCTCCTATAAGTGATTAAGGAGTAATCCTTCCACAAGTGGTTAAGGAGTGTTCCTTCCACAATATAACTATATCCCTTGATAATAAGAGTGGATTATGTAATTTAAGAGTGACCCTATCACACCGTGGACGTAACTCACATATTATGGGTGAATCATGTAAAAATTACCATGTGTTCTTAGGTGCTAACATTTGATTGATATCTATATAACCGTTTTCACATAAAGAAAAAAGATAAAAACTAGATTATTGGCTTTAACAAGTCACAAAGGTTAAATCTGGAAAGATTTATAAAAAGTAAGCATCTCACACTTATTCACCCCGTTTCCTCTCTCAGTGTAAGACCTAAGAAGGTTCTTATCAAATAGAATCCATAAATTGATTAATTAAAGACCTTAAAGCCTCATGCATACTGTTAGATAGTGAAATGCATGTGTTTGTTAAAATCTATGATATTTTCAAAAGTTGCTCTTTCAATTACATCTAAAGCTTAGCTTTTCAATAAGCATAATGTTTTACTAAAGGAATTCAAAGTGTGGATTTCAAAAGCTTCACTAGAATTTTTTTGGAGAAGATTGTGATGTTTCTGAGTTCCTTATAAGGTTACAATGCCTATAAATAGAGTTATTTCACTTATCTGCAAAAGATCACTCCTTAAAGATCCTATATTCATTTTTTAAAGGGATAACAAAGCTCTATGTCTTAAATTTCACAAGAATACGTTTCTTTTCTCATTAAGGACCTTCTTGGGTCTCACACTAAAAGGAGGAAGGGTGAATCAATATAAGATTTTTACTTTTTACAAATTTGTCCAAATTAAAACTCTATAATTTGTTAAAGTTTATGATCCATTTTTATCTCGTTTCTTTATGTGGAATGGTCATATAAATATCAAACAAGTGCATGCACTCAAAAACACACAAAATTTTTATGTGGTTCACTCACAATATGTGAGTTACATCTATATGTGATAGGATCACTCTTAGATCACATAATCCACTCTTGTTATCAAAAGATATAGCTAATATTGTGAAAAGATCACTCTTTAACCACTTTCAATGATCTTCCAATCACCCCAAGAGTTTCCCACCCTTTTTCAAAGAAGTTCATGAAAAATTTATGACAAAAACTTTCCTGACAAAGATCTTTTTATATGCACAAGCTATTGTGGCAACAAATTGATTTTCTCCTTTCTCTTTGTTATTTTCTCCTTCTATGCTGTCGATCTTTACCTTCTGCACTACTAGTCATAGCTTTCTAATGTTGTCTCCTTTTTCTCTTTTACTTCTACTTCCTGCTTCTTATTGTTTTCTACTGTGCCGCTGCCTATTGTTTTTTGCTATGACGCTGCCTTTTTTTTTTTTTCTCATTATGCCACTTTTTCCTTCTACAGGTTCACCTTTACAATTCTCTCCTCTACAGGTTTTCTTCTTTACAAGTTTTACTCAAGCTTTTCTACTATTATATCTCTTTTCGTTCTATTTTGTTTCTACCACTTGTAGCTTCCTACTTATAGTCTTCTTCTTTATAGGTTCTCTCCTCTCCAAATTCCTCCTTCTACCTCTACAAGTTTCTCATTCTACCTCTACAAGTTCCACC
Source organism: Ceriops decandra (assembly GCA_020615895.1). Taxonomy (NCBI): domain Eukaryota; kingdom Viridiplantae; phylum Streptophyta; class Magnoliopsida; order Malpighiales; family Rhizophoraceae; genus Ceriops; species Ceriops decandra. Next base: position 4,869,567 of record JAHLGO010000381.1, on the reverse strand, counting down.
TCTTACAGGTTCTCTCTTCCTTCCTTATAGGTTCCTCCTTCTACAGGTTCTCTTCTATACTATCAGTTCTTTCTTATGTCTATAGGTTCATTCTTCTGCAAGTTCTCTCCTCCTTCCTTTATAGGTTCCCCCTTCTATAGGTTCTTTGCTCTACTACCAATTCTTTCTTATCTCTACAAGTTCCTTCTTCCACATCTGAATGTTCCTTTTCTTTCTTTAGCTCACCTTATTGGTTATGCTCTTTACAAGTTTTCTTTTGCTGCAATTCTCTATGTCGTTCACAGCATTTTGTAGTTCTCTATGTTTTGTCGCTCTTTATTTTTCTTTCACTGTCATACCTTTTCTCATGTTCTACAACTAACCCTTTCTTAATAGCTATGTATATTTATAAGTCTTAAATTTAGGGTTGCCTTATCATCAACAATTAGCATTGATTCTTTAAATTTAAGGTTAACAGTCAACATTGACTCTTAGAATTTAGGATCAACAGTTTGCATTGACTCCTAAAATTTATGGTCAATGGTCAACAATACCAATATGGTATGTACGTGCACAACCACCTTGAGGTCAATATTCCTCTAGACAATATAGCACCACAGACTCAATGCTTTCTTTGCTTTCTTTCCATCATTTGTTTTCTTGATTCTTTCCTTAATTTCTTGGAGAGCAGCTTTCCTAGTAGCATCATGAACTTTTGGCTTTTTAGTTCTCCTCTTTTTAATAACCTCTAAGATAGCACCCACAATGGACCTAAATTATGGCTTTTTGGTAATACATTGCCTTTTCCTTGCAACCCCCTAAGCAATATCTTGCTTATGTTGCTTCCTATGTATAGCCATTTGTGTAACCTTTGATGGCTTCAACCTGTTATGAAAGACCTTTTGCATTTTAAATTGGCAAAAAGGAACACCTGAGAATTTAAACAAATGAATTTGATGCCTTTCCTAAGATAAATATTAGCCCTACTAAAACAGCAAAGCTTTATTTTGAGAACCATGGCTATTGCCCTAACATAATTATTGCTGAAGCTACTACAACTAGCTTTACTAGGATTATATCTCTTGATCTGTCTAATACTATCTTCCTTAACCCTTGAATCAATCAGCTACCAATACTTCGTAAATGCAGCAAACACATCTCAATGACATTTTCAGCATCAAATCAACAAGGACAAATATGTGAGATGCTGTTGATAACAAATTCAACATTATCCATTAAAAATAGGCTCAACATTCTCTCTTCTTGTATTACTTAACTCCTTAAAAGACCTTCATTCTTAGTGTATGGAACATGATATGTTGCACAACATGCCTTGATTTAGTAGTTGAAGAATTTAAAAGTCTTTAGCCTTATGTATTCTGAAAATGTTTAGTTAAAGATTTAACGCAACTAACTCAACTAAAGTTATTAAAATTTAAGTAATTGTTCAAAACTCAAATTTATTTTAGAAAATGTTGTATCATTTTTGTCCTTATTAGAAGACGTACACATTGATAGCAACTTTGTTAGCTAAAATTTCAAATGGCTCATTAACCAAATTAATGTAAGTCTTTCTTAATTGTAATACTTATCATATGTAACAAATTTGAGGGTGAATGTTTAGTATACATGGAATGACATGAGACAAAAAGGTGAAAAAATAATGATGAAAAGACCACTACTCATTAATAATGAAGTGTTAAAAGAGCATTTTTATTGATAATTTATTAGGATATTGAGATATTTAGATATTAGAACATTTATATCATTTTTGCCATTAACCATATACATGTATTTTTAGTTAAAATTATTAAACTAATTAAAAAATATTCTAACTAAATGAGAAAATTAAAACTAATTAGAAAAATATTCTAATCTAAATAAAAGAATACTTAATTACTAACTAAAAAAATATTCTAATTAAATAAGAAAATCAAAACAAAAAGAAATTTAGTTCATATATTTCTTAAATAATTTAGTTAAAATTCTTAATTAAACTAAAACACTATAGACTAAATAAATTATAAAATAAAAATTACAACATAATTTTTTAAAAAATAGAAAATAGTTTTCATAACATCTTTAACATCAGACCCTTCAACTTAAAAAACCTTGTCTTCAAGTTAATAATAAGAAATGACATCTTGCATGTCACAAGAATAAATTAGTGTTTCTAACAGGAACCACTAGTTTCTCTTATAGATTATTATGTGAGTAATAATGTTAATTAATAGTGATGCCAAACCATTATTTACTTCATTGTTTACTCTAAGAAAATTAACAAATGCTATAATTAAAGAATTAATAAGATCCTGATACTTGTGAATTACAAAATTTTCCTCTAATTTGGTAAAATCTACTGTTATGATTACTTAGTGCTCATGATTCAAATCTTTACTAGCATGTAAAAATTCAATTTGCTTAATCACAACATCATTAATAATTAATATTTCCTCTCATTTATGAAGAATTTACTCAACTTGTACTTTATTAAATTTTTTGGTACGAGGACTATGTAACATATCTTCAAATTTTAAAATTATTTTCACAATTTCAAGAGTAGAAAATAAAAATTAAATTATTTTTTAATTTTTTGTATAATCTTGTCAAACATATAATTACTATATAATTCAAACATTAATAAATTTTCATGTCTACCCATGATTTGTTTTGATTTATCAAATCTAAGTTGATAGAATTGAGTATCATTTTATTAATCAAGGGTACTATCTAAATCAATAGCATTGAGTATCATTTTATTAATCAACTGTACTATCTAAATTAATAGTATTGAATATCATTTTATCAATCAACTATACTATCTTAAACTTTGAACTCCTCATAAACATTATTATATTTAAAATAGGTATCATTTTTTGCTAACCATCTCACAAAATTTTAACAAAAAAATTTCCTTTAAACAAAAAAATGCCTTTAAAATCAGGAATGTGTTTATAAATAGACTAACTATGAGCAAAATCTTTAGTACAAGATATGTTGTATTTGTGACCTTATAAAACTACTTTAGATAAAATCTTCTCTTTATAAGCATCATCATCGAAGTGGTTACTTCAACCTCTACAAGATAACATGAACATAGGTTAAACTTTTTTTGATACCACTTGACAAGGGATGGAAGTATGAAAAAATAGATATTAAAAAGTTAATGCTCAATTGAATTTTTAAAAAAATTTCTGAAATCCACTAAAGAATATAACAACTCCCAAAAAAGCATTTTTATTAATAATTTATTGGGATACTAGATATTGACATATTAGAATATTTGGATTTTTTTGCCCTTAGCCTTACATATATATTTATAGTTAAAATCATCTAAGCTAATATATAACCAAAATAAGAAAATGCTTAATGACTAACTGAGAAAATGTTTTAACTTAATAAGAAAATCAAAACAAAAAGGAATTCAATTCATATACTACTTAAATAGTTTATCTAAAATTCCTAATAACACTAAAATATTATAGAATAAGAATTATAACATAATTTGTAGGAAGATAAACAATTTTTTATAATGTGTTTTATATCAAAGAACCCACCAAAGAAATTATTCTTTGAAAGGTTGGAAAGATATGAGATATTCATTAATGATGATGGGATTGGTGTGGAAGACATCAAACTTCAAGAATGGTTGGCACAATAAAGTTAAGACCTTATTAAAGAATGCTAAAGATTTTTATTTGGATGAAGTAAAAAAAGGTTAAAAATGTACTAGGTAATCTAGATAAGGTAGGCTATTTATAATTAATGCATCTTTTTATCTAAAATGGTGGCAATATTCAATATATCATTGACTTAAAAGGGTGGTTTGTGGCCTTTCTTACCTTAAAGTCATTGATTTTGCATAATATGAAGCAATTAAAAAAGATTGTTGTGGGCCACTTATTGCTAAGGATTTTTGTTAACTGATAATTGTCACAATTAGAAATAACAATAGATTGAAAACCATTATCAAAAACCTTAATTAGTTTCATAAAATGAAAATAATAGATTGAAGCAATATTGAAGAGATATTTGTTCATGAAACTAAAGAAGAGGATGACAAAAATGAAATGTTTATATTTACTCAATTATGCTCTTTGAATTTATAGCTACCATTGCTTTACAAATTTTGCTCCATGTTGAAAGTGTCTCTTGCATCCACATCCATGACTCAATCAAGAAAAAACTAGTAAATATTTGATCAATAGTTGGAGGATATTATTTTATTAATTGGTCATGATGCTTAATTGTCTTTCATCAATGAAATGTTACCCTTATTCTTAATTAAAAAGTATATAGAAGGAAGATTATACTCGATTGCAAATTGGTGTTATCCTTACTTTTAATTATCCTCTCTTTGCTTTAATAGTGGTCAAAAATATTAGACAACACCAAGACTTGCAATATATGAGTGCAAGTTAATGGAAGGGTAATTGCTAGAAAAGTAAGAATTATAAGTAAGATATCAATCCTTAATTAAAATTCCTAAAGTTCAAAGGTCTTTTGAATCTCATTAGATTTTTTACTAAAGACTTTATGGGGTTGCCTTGCTCAAAAGACTTATGGATAAAGAAATGTCTTATATTAAAGACATTCATATCAAATAATATTCCAATCACTATAGGAACTAACTTAGCCGTCTTAGATCAGAAAATAGGGGCTTCTTTGTTTTTGCTAGAGAAACAATTGTTAATGATATGAAAAGTAAAGTGAAGAACTTGGCTTAAAAAGCTTTAAATATTTCATTTCAAAAACTTAGTTCTTTATATATGGAATCTATACACTATTTGACAACAAGATTACACTTCAAAAATGACATTTGTATATTGGCAACTAATACAAGTTAATTATCATTCTTCCTTATAATTTGATCTTTACATTATCAACTAATCTCATTAATATACTAATATAAAAAAGTCTAATTTCTTAATGTTTAAGTCATTTAGTATGGCCATCATCTCTTCTTTTATTGATTCATGAACTAGTTTTGCAACTTCCAATCCATGTCATCTTTTTTTCTTTCTTTTGTCTCCTTCTTTACTGGTTAAATCTTTAGTAAAACTCTCAATTACATCAATCCTCCTCCTTAAGACTTCTATTAGAGATTCCCTGCAAGGTCTTAAGCATTTAAAATCTAAATTTAGGGAGTTACTTGGCTAGTATATTTATTACTTGCACTTTTGATCTACAATGTACAAATTCAATGTCCTTATTCCTCTTAGATTTTCTAATTGCATCATGAAATATTATATTCATGTGCTTGGTTTAGAGTTTTAGTAATCTAATAACTAACTTGTTATTGCACTAAATCTTTGTAATTATAGTTTATTCAAAATTGAAATCCTTAATAACTTTCCTTAACCAAATTGCTTTATTGACTATTATAACTATTATATATATTTAACTTTAACAATTAATAAAGCTACCACCTTTTACTTCTTAGAGTACCAAGAGAACATCCCTAAATTGAGTGAAACAAAAGTGTAACTAGTAGTTTACATAAAACTACCAACCTTATTTTTATAAACATACCCTATTAGAGTTTCACTCTTAATTATTTTATATTACATACCAAGCTAAACTAATCTTTTTAGGTAACTAGGTACTCTTTTTGCTATATCAAAGTGACTACTATATGGTTTTTGTATAAACCTTAATAATAGGCTAGCTATAAACATTAAATCTAATCTAGTAATTGTTAAATATAATAAGCCTTCTATTAAACTTCTTTACTCTATTACATCTACAACTTTAACTTCATCATTTTACTTCAATTTTACATCCATAGCCAATGGAGTTATAATTGGTCTATAATGTTATATTTTGAATCTTTAGAAAGTGTCTTGAGCATACTTATGCTAGCATATTAATATATCATCACTAGATTGATAAATCTCGAATCTATGGTAAAACCCTATATGCCCAAGATCAAACATCTCAAACTAACTCAATATGTTTGCCTTGAATTTTTGTAATTCATTCCCATTACTTCCACTCATTAGTAAGTCATCAATATAAAGAGAGATAATTATAATCTCTATGAGAATTCCTCTTCTAATAAAAAGTATAAGATCATTCTCACTCTTCCTAAAGCTCTAGTTATAACAAAATGTATCTATCATATTGTACTAGGTTTTAAGAGCCTGTTTTAAACCATATAAGGCCTTCATTAGCCTATACACCTTTTGTTCTTACTGTTTAACTTCAAACCCCTCATGCAAAACCACATATACTTTCTTTAGAACATCATGTAGAAAAACTAATTTAACATCTAAGTGATAAATTTTCCTTCTCAACTAAGTTGTATTGTAATAAAAAGTTTAATAGTGTTTATATTGGCAACTAAAGTAAATGTTCTTAGGAAATCAATTCCAAGTTGTCATGATAGCCCTTGACTACAAGTCTTACTTTATGCTAGTTAATTGAGTTATCTAGGTTTAATTTGACTCCATAAGTCCATTTGACTTATAGCCCTTAAATTATGTGTTATACCCTATTAAAATCCTTTATTTTTTTGCTTTATGATCTAATTTCTTTTACTTTTAGCACATGATTAAAACATAAAGAACCAAATACCCTCAAATGCTTAACTGATGATTTGACACTACTCTAAACTTTAATTGGTGTTTTTCCCTCAATAACTTTTGTTGGAAACTTATTTTACAAATAAATTGCAATGTTCACTACTTATACCTAAAACATTTTGAGAAGTTTCTTTAAAAAATGATGCATCTAGCCAGATATAAGACAACTCTATTCTTTCTCTATATTATTCCATTTTACTAGGGTAAATAACTAAAATTTTATTAGAGTTAAACTCCAAAATCACTATAAAATTAAGTAAAATCTTTAGACATATGCTCCTTTCCATTGATTATCCTTAAAGTTTTTAATATGCAACCATCACCTTTTGTTTCAATAAGAGCTTTAAATTTCTTGAACAATTCATAAACCTTTGATTTATGTTTCATAAAATAAACCTAACTCATTAAGAGATTCCATCTTTATTGTTCCACAAACATTAAAATGGATTAATTAAGGTCTCTAAATTACTCTCTAAGCACTTGAACTAAGAAAATGCAATCTTTGTTGCTTACTAAGCTTACAACTTTCAGACACATCAATAAAGGCTTTAATGATTATCAAATCACTTTACAATTCATTTTTCTATGAATATTAAATACCTCTTATATGGTTATGGTCAAATCACTTATTCTATAACTTAATCTCATAATAACCTTGTGTAACCTTGTCTTTAGCTTCTAAAGACTTTAAATTCATAGCAAAATTTATGTTTTTCTTAGAGACAATAATTTAATAAATTCAACACTAATTAGGTCATAAACTATGTAATTATTACCACTAACCAACAATGAATACCTTATATGCATAATTTGCTTAACACTCAAAAGATACTAATATAATTTGACACCAAAAGAACATTAAAAATTGAGTGAATACCTAAAGTGGTTCTAATAACAATAATCCCTTTACCTTAGATTATTATTCTTTTTCCATCTACAATTTTCAGTATTTCTAACATTGGTTTCACCTCATTAAAGAGTTTACATAAACAAGTCATAAGATAGCTACAATTACTGTCTAGATATCAAGATTCTTGTTTATGCTTTGCACTCATTATCAAGTGCTCCTTTTTAGTCTTTTCCTTTACAAAGTGTAGCTTCTAAGTTTGTTAGACCTAAGAACTCTACTAACTTTGTTGTTACTTCTTCACCTTGTAGTACTTTTTAATATGCCCAAACGTGGCATAAAATCCACATTTCATTTTTCCTTTTTAAAAATAATCTTCACTTGTGTGAGTAGCCCTCTTATAAGTATAGTAAGGTGGAAATTTTCCCCACTTTCCAAAGCACTTACCAAATTTTGGTAGCTTACCCTTGCTAAATTAAGTTCTAATAACTTTCTTGTCATCCTTTAAAGCTAATGCCTTTTGCTTCAATTTTGCTTACAAAGCAACCTTTGAACTATTACACTTCTTATATTGTTCTTTGATCTTAAGTCTTAAGGCTTTTAGAAAATTTTAAAAAGATATCCTATTAAAGTGTTTTGAGTCTTAAAAAAAAAAGATATTTTTTATTTGAACTTTAAAAGAAGGCTTACAAGAATTTAAAAGTGTAATATTTTAGAGAATCTTAACCCTTAATCTTTAGCATTTCAAATTCTCTTTTTAAATTTAAAAGATTCATCCACTTTTTTTTACCATAACCATGAAACTCATTCCAAGGTTTCTTCCAAGATTCCTTTTTAAACTAACATGTTATGATTCTTGTAAAAATCATATTTAAGAGGGTTATATGCAAATAGGTAAGAGGTTTTTTAACTTCTTAAAGCTCTCTTTTTTTGTGATGCTTGATCTAGTTTAAAGTTGGATTTTTAAGCAAATGTGAAAGATCTCTAATTGTTTCCATTACCTCATACAAATCTTATGTATGAAGATAAGCATTTATTTTTATAGACCATAACTAATAGTTGGATCATATGAAAATTAGAAGTATTAGGAGATTGAAACTATTAAAGGTTTTTTTTTTTTACTTTCTCTTTCATGTTTCTTTCTAATATTCTCTCAAAAAAATCTGCTAAAACATTTGTGTGTTTTTTTTTTCTTACAAATTACTAATCTTTTAAGCATTAATACCTCATTCTTTCTCTTGACCTTTTTAAGATCCTTTAAAGTTTGAATACCATTTTTAATTGTATAAAAAAAATAAGAGAGATGAAGAACTTTATTTGAAAAGTTGTGCAATTTTCATTTTAGAAACTTGGTTTCTTATATATGGAATTTGTACATTGTTTGATAATTATATTACACTTCAAAAGCAATTATTGTACTTTGGTAACTAATGTAAGTTACCTTCATGCTTCCTTACAACTTGATTTTTATATTATCCATTAATCTTATTAATGTCTTCATATAAAAAGAAAAGTCTAATTTCTTAATATTTAAGTCATTTGGTATAACCATCATGTTTTTTTTTTATTGCTACATGAATTAGTCTTGTATCTTCCACTCCATGTCTTGTCTTCTTCCTTTTGTCTTTTTCTTTATTGGTTTATTCTTGAGTAAAATTCATAATTACACCAATAAAATTCCTTTATAAATGTTTTAATCATAAATTTACTTTTTGTTTATGTGCAATTTAAAATGCTTGTTTAACTAATGCCTTTTTATGTTTGAGACATTATCATTCATGTTTTTCATTATAGGTGGCTTTCCCTAACTTGTAGGAATTATAAATTGACAAAATGAATGAGATAAAGATGATATAACATAATAAACTTCATGAAAATTCCTTTTGCAAATTAAAAAATGTGACTACTTAACAAGTAAAGAAGCTGGTGAATGTTTTTCCATCTAATATGTTGATGAGTCAATTCCTGAATCTAAATAGTCTAAATTGTTTGATTATGAATTATTAAAAAAGGTTTCTGATCTTAAAAAAAAAAAAAAGCTAATAAATTTCAACAAAACACATAAAATGGCAACCAATCAACTAATGAACTTAATGATAAGGAATTTTCCTTATTTGAACAATATTTTGGAAAAGAATGGCTGAGCAAGAGAAATTATTTTCATTCATAATTTGGATATAGTAAATGTTTATAAACACTTAAGTTTAAAAAAGCATCTTTCTGGCCTTCATTGTCATGTGTCTTTTGGAGTTTAATGAACTTACCATAGTAATTTAAGGAATTGGGGAAATTATTAATAAATGAGAAAACACATAAGCAATTCTTAGGTTGGAATTTCCTCAATTGACCTCTTTAATACTACTTAGTCTATGAGAACTCAATATAGCTTATCCAAAGGTGTATAATTTCAACTAGCTAATGTTAGAAAACCTATAAGTTGTTGGTTATAGCAAGGAAATATTTTCTTTAGAAAGTTAAAGCATTCAAAAACAAGTTAGAGGACCCAATTGGAAAATTCTCTTAAATAACTTTTTTTTTTCACTTAAAAAGATATAATTGCTAACTCTAATTTAGGAATGATTACTTTCCATTCATTTTTATGGAGTTGAATTAATTAAAATTACTACTAACAATATATTTTTAGTAATCACATATGTTGCTATAGTTAACCTATGTCTAGGTTTTATTTAGCAATTTTAATGGTAAAATAGAATCAACTAGTCTATTAAACTTAGTTACTTACATTAAAACTTTTCATTTTTTTTAATTACTACTAGAAATTTTTCAAACCACAAAACAAAACAAATGGACTCTAAGGTTTATTTTTTTCTAGCAAGTACTTAAAAATATTTTCACATGCTTACATGGAAATTAAAAACAAATAGAGAATGACAATTAGTCTGATCAATATTTCTTAGGAATAATAACCACTAACCAAAATTTAATTAAAAACAATCAATGAAATGACATAAGTATAATACATATTCAAGTTTCATGAGTTAATGCATACCTAATTATTGGAGTCAGTAAATTTAAGAATAACATGAAGTTCTTTTTTTTTTTTCTATTATTAAGCCTTTCTTTTTGGATATTTTAACTTGTGACTATTAAAAGCGAGTTTCAATATTTTCCTAAATTATATATAAAATTATAATGTAATTTGATTGAATATGTTGATGTACATAAATATTTTAGTGAAATTTATACCTATTAAATGAGTAGGTAACATTCTCATACTAATAAAAGTTAAGTTCAATGGCATTTGTTTACTTGATTATCCTATAAGTCATTCCTAACTTGAAAAAATTCACATTGAATAATCAAGATGCAAAAATGATATGGAATGACCAATTTCTAATGACATTAACATCAATTTGACAAAGTGAGGATTTTTCATCTAGAATGCCTTAATGATTAGTCAATATCATTTTTCTTCAATCTCCTACAATGATTTTACAATTTGGAAAAACTTAAAGTGATGAATAACTGGCATTATGAATAACTTTTGTCCTCAAGTGAAAGACTTTTCAATAAGAAGAATCAAGTAATCAAAAGAGTATTTGGAGAGAAGATTGCTAATTGGTTCACATCTCCAATAATCTTGAGACTTTAGAAGCATAAAGGTGTGAAAGTTTGATTAGTTTTGCACCATTTATTAACATTAAATCCTATGGAAACTTGTCTCACCTAGATGTATAGGAATTAGAAAGTTTATTAAATCCGATGACATCCTTAACGATTCAATATCTAAGGCTCCTCACAAAATTAAGCATTAAAGATTATATTATTATGAAGGAACTAGCAATAAGAGAGGAAAATGATAAATATGATCAAATCACTAGGTTAATTTGAAAAGTTTATATAGGTGAAAATGCTTTCATTCTTGTATAAGTTTAAGAATCCAAGAGATTAATATACAAGAATGCATTTTAGAATTAATGGGGAATCAATCAAAATCCTAAAATCAAGGCTTACAATCAAGTCAATATATTTGCCTTTTAATAACTATACCAATATATTTATTTGCAATATTTACAACACTTTTCCTTAAGTACTTTAGTTAAACATAAATCTTAATCATGACAGCTTATTAAAAATATAATTAATCCAAAAAACACTATAGGCCTTTGTAAAAATACTATTTAACTACTTTGTAATTGTGATATGGTTAGTAGAAATGAAATTTGTTGAATTGTTTCACAAATAAAGTAATAATCAACCTTAGCATGCTTAATCCTTTCATGAAAAACAACTCATAATATAAGTCAATATTGCTTGGGTGAACACCTTAATAAGTAATTCCATACTAGCTTAAGACAACTATTTTTCTTGCCACCCACCAATTTTTAAGCTCACTTTATGAATAACATGGCTAAAAACAAGCTTTTTGGAATAATTAATACTTATAGAAAGCCCTAAATACATTAGGTGGGACCTAACAACCATTAGACCCAAGCAATTTAGAATTGCACTTTTCATATACTCTCAAAATAAAAGAGAGTTTAGTCATTCCAAGATTGATTTTCTAATCAAAGGCTTCTTTCATATTGTGAAAGAATCAACTAAAACTACTAACATTTTACCACAAAAGGTCCCAAAAAAAAAAATCAATGGTGAAAAAAAAAGTGAGTGATGTCCAAAGCTTATCAACAAACCCAAACTCAATGGATGAAACTTAAGATTTGTGCCCTTCATAGTAGGGGAATAAAAGCCCTTAGCACATAATAAGTATATACATAAAGAAAAGAGATAAATCTTAATCATCTTGATAGTGTAAAAAGCTTCCTAGCGATAAAATTGACCACAATGAAATATGAAATATGAAATAAATGAAACATATTGCATAATCAATCGCATCCACTCCAATGTAAACTCATTTTAAGCATGATAAATTCTAGAAACTCCATTCCATTTTATCATAAGCTTTACTCATATCTAGTTTTACAGCCATAAAGCTTTTTTTGCCATTCTATTAATGTTTAATATGATAAAATCCTTCAAATATTGACAATAAGGCACCTTGGCACAAAAGATAATTAAGAATCAAACATAATTTTAGGTAAAATGGTCTTCAATCTATTTGCAATGGCTTTGGAAATAATCTTGTAGGCCACATTACATAGATTATAAGACATAAATCATGCATATTAGTCAAGGGATGCTACCTTAGGAATCAAGCACATATTTGTATGATTAATAAAAGTGAGATCCCTTTTAGAGTTCACAGTATCCAGAGCTTTTTTCACTACAAAATGGCTAACTATAACTATATGCCAAAAAAAAAATGAAAGAATAGAGTTAGCATATCGTCTAGTCCTAAAGCGTTTAAGGGGTGAATTTGCTATAGGGTCGGTGAATCCCCTCTCTTGTAAAAGCACCATAAAGAGAATCATTCATCTGGCTTATGATTCAATTATGAAATGCACATAGAATTGACCATAAATTGAAAGAATAATGCATTGCAAATTAGTATTTGAGGTGTTTAGTAAAAAGTTGCGCAACATCATGATCGATTTAGAAACCATGACCACTATCATCAACCAACTTGGATCAAGAGTCAACATTGTTTGTCTTCACTCTCCAAAGATTCTGCAATTTGGAAAAACATAAAGTGATGAATAACTAGTTCCAAGAGTTGTTCTTATGTGAATGGCTTTTCCATGAAAAAAATCTAGAAATAATTATTGTTTTGATTTGACATATAGGAATATTTTTTCTTTATAATTTGAAAATTTTTTGGAAACTATAGAAATATTTTTAAAATAAAAATAAGCTATATCCTTTAGTTCATTTAGTAATTATAAAAGATGTTTTTTCATCAAAAAGACATGTTAAAAGAGTTATATCTATTAAATTTAAAAGATGTTTTTTCAAGTCAAATAATTTTTAAACTATTAGATATTGTAATTTTTTTATCTAAGGAAAAGTAGAAAAAGAAGTTTTCTTATAATTTTATTATAAAAAAATCACTAGATAATTTAATAAATAATTTTATATACAAAAATACTTTTTTAACAAATTTAATTTCACTATTATAAATTATAATTCAACGTATTTTATTTTATAATATGAGATCCTAACATCCATGATATCGAACCATTCGGAATGTACATACAATAAATAAGTGTGCACTAACTCTGTTGGCTATAAGAGTTCACCATTTCAAGTCCAGCACTCGTGCTAGCATGCTCCATGTCATCAAAGTTTTCACAATGGTTATCAGTTGTTGGGATGACAGGGGTTCCTCTGGCCAATTGAGTACCTGTCCACTCCCAAATTCTTTTTCTCGTTAAGGTTAATAGAATTATGCCCAAGATCTCCACATTCCGTTCCAGACGCATAATGGCAACTAGGAATCCAACGACTGCAAGGCTTCCTGGTATTAAGAACATCCAATAGAAAGGCTCCGGAGTTAGACCTGATTTGCCGCTGTCAATTTCGGATGCAGAGAAGCAACTGGAAGAGGAAAGCAAGCACGTAAGTAATTGGTCCATTTCTCCACTTTCTATCACTTTGAGGATTGCCTCGGACATATCAAAGGCCAGATGAGAACCTTTTGGAAACACCTGAGGATGGGAAAACGAAAAGGAAATTGATAATTATTATCATTCGATTGCAAATGGGGCAGCAAAAAAAGATGAAATGGAGGTGCAGCAAGTAGAGAGACTCACAAAGCCAAAGCCACCAAGCTTATATGTAGGCCCTGCTTTAGTATAGCCCTTGCAGTATTTTTTAAGGAACACATCGGCGTGTGGCTCAACAAAGAATGCTGCTTTGATTTCTCTACTCGCAAAGGCTTCTGGGTAGTAGTTTAATGACTCAATTCTCTTGATATTTTCTGGCTTAAATTGCAGAATATTAATCAGATATCTTACAATAAAAGAGTTCCCGTTGCAGCCAACGCCTGCATTTGTGCTTTTAAGTGTTTCAATGTCTAGTACCGATGGTTGGAGCCTCATAACAGTCATCACGGAGCTCAGGCTTGCTGTAAAAGATGTTGTTAGAACGAGGATCACAAATAACCACGGCGCCAGCACAAGTCGAGCTAAACCATTGTTGATTGGTCCTCCTGAACAGGTTCACAATCAAGAAAACAATGCTTAATATGCTTGACAAGTACCGCTTAGGGTAGCATCTATCGTATCAACATAAGCGAAATTGGCTATTTTACAGAATCTTAGCTATACGTACGATGTGCGTGAAATATTAGAGTCACAGAAAACCAAAGCATTGACCCAATTCCTTCAAATTCATCGTTGCTATCATGTTCGATCAACCACACGACAAATCCTATGAAAAAATGCAATGCTGCTGCTGTCAGCCACGTTCTAGCAGTAAAGGCCTTCAATATCCATCCTAGGTTGTACGTTTCCTGTTTCTGGGTTACCACCATAACGAGTCCCGAATCAACATATGGTAGTGAAAATTCTGCGTACTGAAGTCGATATGCCATTATTTCTGTATCACCGACAGCCGCATCGAAGACCTATTGTCATCAAATTTAAAACAAGGTCAGGATTAAAATTGAGATGAGGTCTGTTAGAATTGCCACTTTGCTGGAAAAATCTGAACCAAGTCTGTGGATTTCAACCAAAAAGCAAGTAAGTTAAGTTTCTTAGTTACAAGTTAGTGGAAGCAATTAGATATTGCTGTCTTTGTTTTTTTGGCAGTGGTAGTTTGTTTCCTTAAGTGTCTTTACTTGTAACTTTATCTTAAGCATTGTGAACCATGCCTCTTGTAATCATTTTTAGTTCGTCTTAAAACTCCTAAATAATGGAAATCAGTGAACAAAAAGCCATTTTCAACTTCATTTCTCCAATCATATCTCTAGAAATTTTCCCCTACCACAAAGGGTTTCTTTTCCTCATTCACTCTTGTTCTTGATTTATTTCAAAATCCCAGCAATCACTCTTTGCAAATTTAGTTCAAAAACCTCATGTTTTTCATTCCAAAAACCAACAAAGTCTAAGTAAATGAAAGCCAAAAATATTACCTTGTGAAAGACTTGCTTCACCATATCATCATATGTCCCATAGAAGGGGACTAACTCGTAAGGCAAGGTGTAAGGAAGATGCTTTAAAGCTGCTTCAAATGCATTAATGGAGAATCCAGAGACATAAGTTCTATTCTGACCCTTGTCAAAACTCACTTTGACGAACTGATTAAAAGCCCCATGGGCAGGGACCCCTATCTTTAATGGTTTATCCACATCACAAATTGCCCATCCTCTGGGAGCCATTTGCATGCCGCCAGGCCAATAAACTGTACCCAATTCTTTCCGAGAATCGTTGCTCTTGTTATACTTATCTGAGAAGCCGGATTCCGGCGACCAAAAAGCCATCTTTCTGTACCCATCGCCTACAACGTTAATGATCTGAAACGTGGGTGACTGCCACAGTTCATTATTTTCGAATCTTATCCTGCCGCTTAGACCTTCAAAATTGCTAGACAAAATGCCTCCAGATAGTTGTTTCCCGTTTGCGTTGCACCGTGATTTCTCCATAGCCTGACCAATTGTCCATATTGCATCATAACCACGGAGGGCGAAGATACTTGGGTCGGAATGTTCTTCTTCCTCCGGGTAATCTGATGCATACTTTCTTCGGAATCTGGTCTTAAAACGTTTAAAAGACTTGCTAGTGTCCCTAAAGTATGTCTTAAAACCAATGACGCCTTCCATGTTGTTGACAACAGAAGAATCGACAGAGTGGAGAAGGCTAACAATCTCATCTGCAACAATCCATACACAACCTTTCTCCATCATCCCCATCTGCTTTGCCTTCTCGAAGAGTATAACAGCCAATTTCAGTGACGACTTCACGAGAATGAAGACCCTGTTGCTCTTGTTCTTCAGTTTGTTAAGCTCCAGCTCGATTGTCAATCCCGGGTTTGACAGAGAAGAAAGGGGAGGGAAAGCTGAGTGGTGTTCAATCTCCGAGTCCACGGCTTTGAGTTTGTCGGAAAGGAGAGTTATGAATCCGGCATCAGTAGAGAACCCATTGGTGTGTTGGTATATAGTCGTCACTCTTCGCCACCTGAAGTGACCAACAGTGGCAGCTATACAATGCATGTGGTAGGCTATATGGTTACTCATTTGGAGGAAATTAGGCAGCTGATGTCCCACAAAAGATGGGGCCGTGGCAGGCGAAGTTAAGGATATGATTGGAGTGTCCTTCACGTTGTTGTTGATCTCTCCGATCAGAGCAGCTTCTTGCGCTGTCATTCTCCCGATGATAGCTTGCACTTGTTTGCCATCAATGAGCTCAGTTGCTGCAGGAATACGAGGATCGCCGAGTCAGGGGTGGATTTGGGAGTTGGAAGAAGAATGACAGGCGAGTTAGCCTTTTAATTAGTCCGAAAACTCAAAACTGCAAATTGATTATTTTTCATGCCCAGTTCAGTGCAGAACTGAGTTAATGAAAAGGCACATGTCCTAGTTGTATTCAGCAGCTGACGGGAGCCGGGGGATGACCATATTATGTTTTCTGAACTGTAATTAAGTACCAAAAGCATTTTTAAGAGTACGGATTTAAACCTTACTTTCGTCTGTTTTAATTCTGTATATTACCCACAGAGGCAGAGGACAGGCAGTGATTAATGATTACGCATTCGATGGCAGTGACCCAAACTTTAGTTTTCAAACGCTGACATGGCAGGTCCTGCTGCATTTGGATTGGGTTGGGTTATAGCCTCCGCAAGGCAGGGATGTCACTGCCCAGTGGATTTATAGAACATGATGTCACTGCCTAATGGATTGCAGCACATTCTATGCATGAATATCGTGGTTTATTCATCCGTCTTCTTTTTAATAATTTCGCTTAAAGCTTCTTTGAATGAAATTGCTGATTACAGGGCAAAAAGAAACCTTACTTTGGGAAGCTGCACTGGCCGAGCTCTCATTTGACTCTTTAAGCTGCAACGCTAGCCGCTTAGAGCGATAGAAATCTTCAATGGCCATCTCCATGGCTACTTTCTGCTCCTTCCCCATGCGAGAACCATAATCAATGACAGCACCTATCGTCCCTATGGTCGGGCTGGTCGACACACATTTGTTTCTTCTCCCATTGGCCTCGGCTTCCGATCCAGCCAAAACGACAAGCAAGGAAAGCAAGAGAACACGAGACATTTTTCGCTCTGCAATGGATAAAAAAATATAAAAAAAAAAAATGAGGCCGCGTCCATATAAATATTTATAGCAAAGTCGCCAACTTGCCAATCACAAGTCAATATTTTGCATTCCGACTTAGATGTTGGAATACTTTCATAACGTTGGAATGACGCAAAAGGTGATTACTACAAAGTTATGAAAGGAAATACGTTTAAACATTGTAATTATTAAATTTAAAAGATTATGTTTCTTGATAATAATTCAGAAATTTATATAAATCTATAGGAAACGTACGATTATATATATGATGCTGAAAATTGTCACTGCTCATTTCAGTGATTCTATAAATACAAACAATTTATTAAAGTCCACCTATAATTAAGCATACTTTTTCTTAATGAATAAATTTGCTGTAATTTTGTTTACACAATTATGTTTGTTTTAAAAAGAAAATATATTTTTTTTAATTTCCATAATAGACCTATTTTTTGGTATAATAATCTTAAAGTAATATTCTTGAGATGGAAGATTGAATGGCTTTGGCTTCCTAATACTTTTGAATATCTTTTAAAATTTTAAAGAAATTAAATATATATTTAATTTATTTATGTGAATAACATCAAATATTTTATATATATATATATATATATATATATATAATATGAAAATATTATGCTTAAGTGGTCTTGCGCATAAACAAGTTGATTATGTTAATTGGTCCGGTTCAACTTCTATTTAAGGGTTAAGTTAATTGTCCTTCAACTAGTTAGAAGATAGATGAATATTTATTTGTAAATCATCACATTCGCACACACAAACATAAATGTATATGCGGATATCTTCCAGGTTTAACTGTTGAATTACTTGGAAACTTTCGAAGGGCAAGAGTTCATATCTATATTTATAAGTTTTAAAAAAAATTATATAAAATTACCTTACATTCTTTTTTATTAAATTTATTAATATTTTTATCATAAACCGAAATTTAAAGTGATATATTTGAATCGATTTTATTTTGATATCATTTATTATAAAATTATTTTTTTAAAAAAATAATTTATTTAACTGTATAATAATGATATTTATAAATTCAAGAAATCTTTTTCTGACACGAGTCTCTCTCGTACCCACGGAAGCCATGCTCGGTAAAGTCAAGCATCTTTTATAAATTCCTTTTAATCGGGAGGATGTTTCCGTCGTCAAAGTTTAAAGACGCAGCCTTTTCACTGCGGTGTTAAATGACGGTGTCCCCCCATCGTGGGATTGGAGGAGGGTGTTGGCTTATAGAATCAACGACTTTAAAAGTGAAAAAAATAGCAATAAAAT
>JAHLGO010000381.1:4767951-4850323 GCA_020615895.1 Ceriops decandra | reverse complement strand
AAAAAAAATTTTCTTTATTATATGACAATTCTTGAAGCAATCGAGTTAAAGTTCAATGACATTTATTTACTTGATTGCCGCGCAAGTCATTCCTAATTGGGAAAAATTCACATTGAATAGAAAATGCAAAAATGATATAAAATGACCAATTTTCAATGACATTAACATCAATTTGACAAAGTGAGGATTTTTCATCTAGAATGCTTTAATGAGTAGTCAATATCGTTTTTTATTTTTATTTTTTTCAATCTCCTCGGAAGATTCTACAATTTGGAAAAACTTGAAGTGATGAATCACTAACCGGCTTTATGAATGACTTTTGTTCTCAAGTGAAGGACTTTTCAATGAGAAGAATCAAGGGAAGATTATTGCTAGGATTCGGAATATTATTTCTTTATAATCTGAAGAGTATTTGGAGACAAGATCCCCAATTAGATCACATCTTCAAAGACTTTAGAAGCATAGAGGCGTGAAAGTTAGATTAATTTGGCATTATTTATTAATATTGAATCCTTTGGAAATTTGTCTCATCTAGATGTACGGCTATGAGAAGGTTTATTGAATCTAGTAACATCCTCATCAATCTAATATCTAGGGCTCCTCCCAAAATTAAGCATTAGAGATTATATTATTGTGAAGGAACTAGCGGTAAGAGAGGAAAATGACAAAGAAGATCGATCAAATCACTAGGTTAAATTTCAAAAGTTTGTATAAGTGAAAATGCTTTCATTCTCGTATCAGTTTAAGAATCCAAGAGATCAATATGTACAAGTACGAGAATTAATGGAGAATCAATCTAAATCCTCAAATCAAGTCAATATATTTGCCTTTTTATGCCTATACCAATATATATATTTATTTGCCATATTTACAACACTTTTTCTCAAGTACTCAAGTTGAACACAAATATTAATCAAGCTAGCTTGTTACAAATATCATTAATCCTAAGACCACTAAAAGCCTTTGTAAAAAAAAAAAACTATTTAACTACTTTGTAGTTGTGATATGGTTAGTAGAAATGAAATTTGTTGACTTTTTTTCACAAATAAAGTAATGGTCAACCTTAGCATGTTTAATCCTTTCCTTTCATGAAAAACAACTCATAATGTAAGTCGATATTGCTTGGGTTAACGCCTTAATAAGCACTTCTTTACTAGCTTAAGACAACTATTTTTCATGCCATCCACCAATTTTCTATCGCACTTTATGAATCACATGGCTAAAAACAAGCTTTTTGGAATAATTAATACTCGTAGGAAGCCCCAAATACTTTTGGTGGGACCTAACAGCCCTTAGACCCAAGCAATTTGGAATTGCACTTTTCACATCCTCGCAAACATTCAAGCTAAAAGAGAGTTTAGCCTTTCCATGGTTGATTTTCTACTCAGAGGCTTCTTTCATATTGCGAAGGAATCAACTGAAACTACTGATATTTTGCCACAAAAGGTCCCCAAAAAAAAAAAAAAAAAAAAAAACAATTAGACAATCAACAGCGAAAAAAAAAGTGAGTGATGTCTAGAGATCACCAACAAACCCGAACTCAATGGATAAATCTCAAGATTGGTGCCCTTCATAGTAGGGAAAACAAACCCTTAGCGCATAATAAATAAAGAGATAAATCTTAAGCCTCTTAATAGTGTGAAAAGCTTCCTAGCAATAAAATTGACCACAATGAAATATGAAATAGATGAAACATATTGCATAATCAATTGCATCCACTCCTACGTAAACTCCATTTTAAGCATGAGAGATTCTAGAAACTCCATTCCATTCTATCATAAGCTTTGCTCATATCTAGTTTTACAGCCATAAAGCTTTTTCTGCCATTGTATTAATGTTTGAAATGATAGAATCCTTCAAAAGCAATTAAGGCATTATTGATAATAAGGCACCCTAGCACAGAAGCTGACTAAGAATCAAACGTAATTTTAGGTAGAATGGTCTTCAACCTATTTGCAATGGCTTTGGATATAATCTTGTAGGCCGCATTGCATAGATTATAAGACATAAACTATGCACATTTGTCAGGAGATGTTACCTTGGGAATCAAGCACATAATTGTACGATTAATAAAAGTGAGATCCCTTTTAGGGTTCACAGTGTCCAGAGCTTTTTTCACTACAAAATGGCTAACTATATGCCAAAAAATAAAAAATAAAAATTGAAGGAATAGAGTTAGCATATCGTCTAGTCCTAGAGCGTTTAAGGGGTGAATTTGCTATAGGGCTCGGTGAATCTTATCTCTTGTAAACGCACGATAAAGAGAATCATTCACCTGGCCTATGATTCAATTATGAAATGAACATAGAATTGACCACGAATTGAGGGAACAATGCATTGCAAATTAGTATTTGAAGTGCTTAGTGAAAAGTTGCGCAACATCATGATCGGTTTAAAAAACTTGACCACTATCATCAACCAACTTGGATCAAGAGTCAACATTGTTTCTCTTCACTCTCCAAAGATTCTACAATTTGGAAAAACTCGAAGTGATGATTATCTAGTTCTAAGAGTTGTTCTTGTGTGAAGGGCTTTTCCACGAAACAAAATCAAGGAAGGACTATTGTTCTGATTTGACAGATAGGAATATTTTTTTTAACAATTTGAAAAATGTTTGGAAACTATAGAAATATTTTTAAAGTAAAAATATGTCATATCTTTTAATTTATTTAGTAATTATAAAAGATATTTTTTCATCAAAAAGACATGTTAAAAGAGTTATATCTAGTAAATTGAACAGATATTTTTCAAATCAAATAATTTTTAAACTATTAAATACTGTAATTTTTTTATCGAAAGAAAAGTAGAAATAGAATTTTGCTTATAATTTTATTATAAAAAAACACTAGATAATTTAATAGATAATTTTATATACAAAAATACTTTTTAAAAAAATTTAATTTCACTATAATCCAACGTATTTTATTTTATAATATGAGATCCTAACATCCATGATATCGAACCATTTGGAATGTACATACAATAAACAAGTGTGCACTAACTCTGTTGGGTATAAGAGTTCACCATTTCAAGTCCAGCACTCGCGCTAGCGTGCTCCATGTCATCAAAGTTTTCACAGTGGTTATCAGTTGTTGGGTTGAGTTGACAGGGGTTCCTCTGGCCAACTGAGTGCCTGTCCACTCCCAAATTCTTTTTCTCGTTAAGGTTAATAGGATTATGCCTAAGATTTCCACATTCCGTTCCAGACGCATAATGGCAACTAGGAATCCAACGACTGCAATGCTTCCTGGTATTAAGAACATCCAATAGAAAGGCTCCGGACTTGGACCTGATTTGCCGCTGTCGGTTTCGGATGCAGAGAAGCAACTGGAAGAGGAAAGCAAGCCTTGTACGTAATTGGTCCATTTCTCCACTTTCTATCACTTTGAGGATTGCCTCGGACATATCAAAGGCCGGAAGAGAACCTTTTGGAAACAACTGAGAATGGGAAAACGAAAAGGAAATTGATAATTATTATCATTCGAATGGAAATGGGGCAGCAAAAAAGATGAAATGGAGAGGAAGCAAGTGGAGACACTCACAAAGCCAAAGCCACCAATCTTATATGTAGGCCCTGATTTAGTATAGCCCTTGCAGTATTTTTAAGGAACACATCGGCGTGTGGCTCAACAAAGAATACTGCTTTGATTTCTCCACCCGCAAAGGCTTCTGGGTAGTAGTTTAATGACTCAATTCTCTTGATATTTTCTGGCTTAAAGTGCAGAATATCAAACAGATATCCTACAATAAAAGAGTTCCCGTTGCAGCCAACGCCTGCATTTGTGCTTTTAAGTGTTTCAATGTCTAGTGCCGATGGTTGGAGCCTCATGACAGTCATCACGGAGCTCAGGCTTGCTGTAAAAGATGATGTTAGGATGAGGATCACAAATAACCACGGCGCCAGCACAAGTCGATCTAAACCATTGTTGATTGGTCCTCCTGCATAGGTTCACAATCAAGAAAACAATGCATAATATGCTTGACAATTACCTCTTAGGGTAGCATCTATCGTATCAACAAAAGCGAAATTGGCTATTTTACAGAATCTTAGTTATACGTACGATGTGCGTGAAATATTAGAGTCACAGAAAACCAAAGCATTGACCCAATTCCTTCAAATTCATCGTTGTTATCATGTTCGATCAACCACACGACAAATCCTATGAAAAAATGCAATGCTGCTGCTGTCAGCCACATCCTAGCAGTAAAGGCCTTCAATATCCGTCCTAGGTTGTACGTTGCCTGTTTCTGGGTTATCACCATAACGAGTCCGGAATCAACATATGGTTGTGAAAATTCTGCGTACTGAAGTCGACATACCATTATTTCTGTATCACCGACAGCCGCATCGAAGACCTATTGTCATCAAATTTAAAACATGGTCATCATTAAAATTGAGATGAGGTCTGTTAGAGTTGCCACTTTGCTGGAAAAATCTGAACCAAGTCTGTAGATTTCAACCAAGAAGCAAGTTATTGAAAATTTTTGTTTTTTGAAGGTTAATCTCTAATGACTCCCTCAATTCAGAAAGATTATAAAGTATTTATTGACATCAAAATAACACTAGGCAAAATATAAAAAAATCTTTTTGAATACATCAACGCAATGATGACTATTTTAGAAGTCAGACGAGACACCGTTAATTTAAAATTTTGGAAGTTGAAAAGTTATTAGGTTTAATCGATATTTATGAATTTGGTTTAATTTTTAAAACTCTCTTTTAAACTAAATTCTCTTCCATCAATCATTTCAAGGAGATTTTTAAATTTTCAAAATATATTCACCCTAAGAGGTTTTGTAAAAATATTAACTACTTAATATCTCGTCTTTATGTGTATTACTTTGATTTTTTTTTTTATCTGTTCTTGAATGAAGTGATATCAAATATCGATATATTTCCTTCGTTCATATAACATTGAATTTTTTGCTAAAGCAATAGCGGAATCATTATTGATAAAAATCTCTTTCGGTTTGATTCGTTCCATATGAATATCCTCTAGAAGCTTTCTCAACCATAACACATGACAAATACACGAGGATGATGGCATATATTCAACTTCATATGTCGATAGAGTATATAGCTTGACTGTTTCTTTGATGACCATGTGAAATCTGTGTCACACAAGAAAAATACAAAGCCTATGGTGCTCTTTCGATCATCGATATCTCCCCCATATTCACTATCTAAATAAGCATCTGATTTTGCGTTAAGGTAGCTTCATTCTCTGGCTCCTCATAGCCAGTGTTGAACACTTCCTACACGCCATAGGCACTAAGCAAGGCTTTCATTTTAATAGCCCAATTTCCATAGTTTTTTTTTTTTTTAAGGCAAGGATATTGAAGAGGAAGCTGAGTATTTGTCGAGGCCATGATCACGAACCATGTGCCATAATACCAAATTTGTTGGAGAAAATTTTTTTGGAGAAAGTTCAAGTAAAAGATCAACATGCACTATCAATTATTTATCAAAGCTTAGATGATTCAACATTCGAAAAGGTGTCAATACATGAGGTTTAGGAGATTCTTCATAATACTCACCAAGGAGTACAAAAAGTTCAAAAGATTCATTTTCAGACATTACGAGGTAAATTTGAGGTAATTCGTATGAAAAAATCTGAATCAATTACTGATTATTTCATACAAGTTTTGACGATTATAAACCAAATGAAAAGGAACAGTAAGATGTTCCAAATGTTCAAATTGTCAAGAAAATATTTCATTTGTTAGACAAAAAGTATGATCACATCATCATTGTTATCAAAGAGTCCAAAGACTTGGACACCATGACAATCAATAAGCTTCTAAGTTCGTTGCGAGCCTATAAAGAAAGACATAGAAGAAATAAGCATGAGTTGGTAGAGGAAGTACTCCAAACTCGATTAACCATTTGAGATAAGAAAGAGCATAGTCCCATGCAGATTAGAAGTACTATGCAAAATCAAGGTTGAGGCCGAAGTCACTTCCGAGGAAGAGGTTGTGGACAAAGCAGAGGAGATGTTGCTTGAAATAATAATTGATACCAAAATCAAAGAGATACCCGTGGAAAAGGATCAAAATCAAAAGGTCGATGGTCTAATAAATATCAAATTCAATGTTATGATTGCAATAAACTTGGTCATTATGCTTTTGACTGTTGGCACAAAGAAAGCAACGGAGCAGACAAAAAGGTGAACTTGGTGATGATGCCGATAATGTTCTTTTATTAGCATTTAAAGGAAACGAAGGTAATCTAAGTGATACGTGGTACGCGAGCAACCACATGTATGACTAAAAGGAGATGTTTGCCAAATTGGACGAGACAATCCAAGAAAAAGTGTCGTTCGGTGATAATTCAAAAGTTCCTACCGAAGGCAAAGGTACAATTATGATTTGATTAAAGAATGGTGCACATTAGTTTATTACTAATATTTATTATGTTCCTAAAATGTCGAGCAATAATTTGAGTTTAGGATAGCTTCTTGAGAAAGATTATATTGTCCATACGAAAGATCTTAGCTTTGTGCTAAGAGACCAAAATAATAAAATTGATTGCATACGTGAAGATGTTAAATAATAGGATGTTCATTCTAAACATAAAGAATGAAATGGCTTGGTACTTAAAGATATGTGTTAATGATCCTTCATGGCTATGACATTTGAGGGACCATCTTAATTTTGGCAAACTCAATATGCTATGATACCAAATTTGTTGGAGAAATTTTTTTTTAGAGTTAAACTCTAATGATTCACTTAAAAAGATTACAAAATATTTATTGATATTAAAATATTTACAAACAAAATATAAAAAATCTTCTTGAATACAACACCACAATGATGGCCGTTTTGGAAGCCGATGAGACTTTAATATCTTGGAAACTAAAAGTTCATTAATATCCTATTTCAATAGATATTTATCAATTTGGTTTAATTTCTAACACAAGTAAGTTTAGGTTCTTTTTTTTAATTTGTTGGAAGCTCTTTTAGTCTTTTTTTTTTTTTTTTTTTTTTTGGCAGTGGTAGTTTGCTTCCTTAAGTGTCTTTACTCGTAAGTTTATCTTAAGCATTGTGAATCATACCTCTGGTAATCATTTTTAGTTTGTCTTAAAACTCCTAAATAATGGAAATCAGAGAACAAAAAGCCATTTTAAACTTCCTTTCTTCAATCATATCCTTAGAAATTTTCTTCCACCACAAAGCGTTTCTTTTCCTCATTCACTCTTATTCTTTATTTATTTCAAAATCCCAGCAATCAATCTTTGCAAATTTAGTTCAAAAACCTCATTTTTTTCATTCTAAAACCAACAAGGTCTAAGTAAATGAAAGCCAAAAATATTACCTTGTGAAAGACTTGATTCACCATATCATCATATGTCCCATAGAAGGGCACTAACTCGTAAGGCAAGGTGTAAGGAAGATGCTTTAAAGCTGCTTCAAATGCATTAATGGAGAATCCTGAGACATAAGTTTTTATTCTGATCCTGGTCAAAACTCACTTTGACGAACTGATTAAAAGCCCTATGGGCAGGGACCCCTATCTTTAATGGTTTATCCATATCATAAATTGCCCATCCTCTGGGAACCATTTGCATGCTGCTAGGCCAATAAACTGTACCCAATTCTTTCCGAGAATCGTTGCTCTTGTTATACTTATCTGAGAAGCCGGATTCCGGCGACCAAAAAGCCAATCTTTCTGTACCCATCGCCTACAATGTTAATGATCTGAAACGTGGGTGACTGCCACAGTTCATTATTTTTGAATCTTATCCTGTCGCTTAGACCTTCAAAATTGCTAGACAAAATGCCTTTAGATAGTTGTTTCCAGTTTGCGTTGCACCGTGATTTCTCCGTAGCCTGACCAATTGTCCATATTGCATCATAACCACGGAGGGCGAAGATACTTGGGTCGGAATGTTCTTCTTCCTCCGGGTAATCTGATGCATACTTTCTTCAAAATATGATCTTAAAACGTTTAAAAGACTTGCTAGTGTCCCTAAAGTATGTCTTAAAACCAATGACGCCGTCCATGTTGTTGACAACCGAAGAATTAACAGAGTGGAGAAGGCTAGCAATCTCATTTGCAACAATTCATACATAACCTTTCTCCATCATCCCTATCTGCTTTGCCATCTCGAAGAGTATAACAGCCAATTTCAATGATGACTTCATGAGGATGAAGACCTTGATGCTCTTGTTCTTTAATTTGTTAAGCTCCATGAAATGCCCTGGAATGTTCGAGGGGAGCCTAGAGGCTTACTAAGACCCTAGAACATTCCACCTTATTCTAAAATTCTCTTAATTATGTAAATTTGTAGAAATACTCATAGAATTCTGTAGAACTTTGATTGTAGCCATTAGATTAGATGAATCCCAACCATTCATTTAGGAGGTAGAGTTGTATATAAAGGGGATTAGCCCCTAAGGTGGAAGATATCCAATTCACTTATACTCTCTCTTAAGTATAATATAGTGTTTCCCTTCTCTCATGATTCTCTCTTGTATTTTCTATAGTGCTATACTTTCTCTTTACTATCCAAGGGAAAAGGCTAACTTAGCTTCTACGAAGGGCATAGGGAAAGCTAAGTGCCGCACAATCGTGAGGAAAATTCGTATGTCCATGACAGTTGGTATCAGAGCCCAGGTTTGTGAGGCATAATGTCGAGCATCATGGAGGAGAATGTGATAAGGGAACACCAAGGGATGGAGAGGGGAAGTGCTCCATCTCCTATTTAAGATGGGAACAATAAGAAGGAGCATAAAAGTAGCTAGACTTATTCCACCGTCACTTTTGCCACTTTGGAAGAAAAGTCTAACATCCTTGAACAAGTAATGTCTAAAATGGGTACACGTATTAAACATATTGAATATAATTTTGATGCTTTAAAATCTCACACATTGGAAGAGCTTGACAAAGTTAAAGGGGACATCCAAGTGTGTTTTTCTAATAATAAAGGGTGTTACAGGAGTGAGCAAGCCTTTAAGGTAACAGTCATGTAAACTGTCAAAAGTTTATAAACTTAAGTGACCTCTTTAGAAACCATTTTGGAGGAGATGCGCCAAGAACTAACTATATGCAAGAGGGTCGTGGCTAGCGATGGTGGCTTAAGGGGAGCTCTTAGGGTGGAAACTCTCAAGCCCAAAGAATTTTTAGGCAAGAGGGATACCCAAGAGGTGGAGAATTTTCTTTGGTAAATGGAGAGATACTTTGAGTGTCTCAAGATGGTAGACGAGAGAGACAAAGTGAACATGGTGACCTTTTACCTTATGGATACAACAACTTTGTGGTGGCAAAGGAAGCATACGGATATGCAAAAAGGCCTTTGCACCATAAAGACATAGGAGGACTTCAAGAGAGGACTTCAAGAGAGAACTCAAGAGGTAATTCTTCCCTGAGAATGTGGTATATGAGGCACGCAAGCAACTGAGGGAGTTGAGACACAAGTCCTCTATCCCTGACTATGTTAGGGATTTCATGACACTGTTGCTGAAAATACCTAACCTAGGGGCAGAAGATGTACTATTTTATTTCATGGATAGACTTCAAAATTGGGCCAAGCAAGAAGTGCAATGGTGAGGGGCAAAAGACATTGATGAGGCCATCGTAATTACAGAGTCTCTCACTGAGTATTAAAGGAGTGAGTATTCTAAAAATAAGAGTTCTAAGAGTAACTCTAATAAAGGTGAGGCAGAAAGAGATAAAGGCCAATAAAGTCATAACCCATCTACTAGAAAGGACTATGAGGAGAAGAAATAATCCTTCACGCTTAGAGGAGGGTGCTTCATGTGCAAGGGGCCACACCTTCTGAAAGATTGTCCAAAATTGGGTTCGTTGGCAGCTATGATCAAGCAATAAGAGTCGCAAGTGGTCGATGGTCCAATAGAGTAGATTAGTTCTTTATAATTGCTCAACACTCTTAAGGGCAAACAAGAGCTCCAAGTAATAAGAGGTAAGGGATTGATGTTTATAGATGTGCAGATAAATGGACAACACGCTTAAGTCATGATTGACACGGGTGCCACTCACAACTTCATCACCTACGAGGAAGCTAAACGGCTTGGTCTCTCTATGACCAATGGTGGGGGTTGGCTCAAGACCGTCAACACTGGTGCCAAGCCTTTAAGCGGGGTTGCCTAAAATGTACCGATGAGTCTTGGTCCATGGAGAGATGTAGTGGACTTCTCAGTAAGGTACAAAACGTTCCTATGCCATATCTAAACTTTGTGTGTGTGTTTAAGAAGGAGGTACCATACATGGTTTTTGCCACCTCGAAGGTAAGTGATAGGAAAATTCTATCTGCAATGAATGCAAAGAAAGGCCTCAATTAGGGGGAAGTCACATACCTGGCAATAATAGTGGCCAATGAACCCTTTGGCCCTCTAGAGGTGGACCTACCCCAGAAGGTTAAAGATGTCCTTAGAGGAAACAAGGATGTAATGCCTCTCAAGCTACCTAAACAACTTCCTCCAAGGAGAGAAATTGACCACAATATAGAATTAGAGCAAGGGGCTAAGCCACCCCTTATCGCATGGCACCCACTAAGCTCGAAGAGTTGAAAAGACAGTTGGTTATTTTACTAGATGTAGGTCAGGTTCGACCTTCAAAGGCACTTTATGGCCCTCCAATCTTGTTCCAGAGGAAGCACGATGGTTCATTACGTATGTGCATCGACTACAGGGCACTCAATAAGATTACAGTAAAGAACCGGTACCCCTTTCCTCTCATTCCTTATTTGTTTGATAGATTAGGGTAAGCTAAATGGATTACAAAGGTGGATTTGAGTTCTTGATACTATCAAGTTCATATCGCAGAAGGGGACAAAGCAAAAACCACCTGTGTTACTCGTTATGATTCCTTTGAGTGGTTAGTGATGTGCTTTAGGCTAGCTAACGCACCTGCCACTTTCTCCACACTCATGAACCAGATCTTTCAGCCATTCTTGAACCAATTTGTAGTGATCTACTTAGACAACATCCTTATCTACAATGAGACTCTTGAAGACCATGTAAACCACCTACAAATCGTGTTCAAGATTTTACAGGACAATGAGTTTTACATAAAAAAGGAGAAGTGCACTTTTGCAGCATGGGAAGTATACTTCCTTGGTTATGTGGTGGGGAATGGACGAATTTGAATAGACAAGGAGGAGGTCTGGGTCATCCAAGATTGGGAACCACCAAAGAATGTGTCACAGTTGCAATCATTCCTTAGTCTAACCAACTACTACCGGAGGTTCATTGAGGGATACTCAGTGCGGATGACTGCCCTAACTAATTTGTTGAAAAAAAACCAGTCATGGGAATGAACAACTCAATAGCAAATGGCCTTTGAAGGGTTGAAGGCTACAGTAAGTAAAGAGCTTGTCCTTGTCCTTATCTTTATTAAGGTATTTAAAGTCCACATCGATATTCAGATTTTGTTATAGGAGGGGTTCTAATGCAAGAAGGGCATTTCGTGACTTATAAGAGTAGGAAACTAAATGACACTGAACAAAAGTATAGGGTGCAAGAGAAAGAGATGACTGCCATTATTCATTGCCTCCGTACTTAGTGCCATTAACTATTGGGTTGTCAATTTGCAATCAAGACAGATAATATGGCCACTAAATACTTCCAAACCCAAAAGAAGCTGACCTCGAAGCAAGTTAGGTGGCAGAACTACTTGGCTGAGTTTGATTATATGTTAGAATATAAGTTGGGCAAAGCCAATGTAGTCGCTGATGCTCTAAGTCACAAAGCAAAACTAGTGGCCATCTCTCAAGCAAAAAGGAATATCAAAGACCTAATTTGAGAGGGACTCAAGCATAATCCCATGGCTAGATAAATTACTGACCTTGCTGTCAAGAAGGGGAAAAAAAAAGGTTTTGGGTAAGTTATGGCCTAGTTTATACCTAACTGAAGTGACTCTATGTGCCAAAATGGGGAAATATAAGATGCTCCCTCATTAAGGAGTGTCATGATACCAAGTGGACGGGTCACCCAGGCATAAAGAGGATGCGGGCATTGTTGGAGGCGACATACTATTAGCCTCAATTGAGGGATGAGGTTAAGATGTATGTTCGAACTTGTCTTGTGTGCCAACAAGATAAGGTTGACTACTAATTACTTGGAGACTTATTGGAACCATTACCAATACCTCAAAGGCCTCAGGAGACCATTACAATGGACTTCATTTCCGCATTACCTAAGTCAAAAGGGTTAGGGTCGATCATAGTGATTGTGGATCTCTTTTCAAAGTACAGGACGTTCATCCCTACCCCAATTAATTGTACAGCTGAAAAGGCAACGTAACTATTCTTTAAAAATGTGATAAAGTATTGGGGGTTACCACGCCACATCATAACTGATCGTGATCCTCGTTTCATTGGTCGACTGTGGGACGAGTTGTTCAAACTCTTGGGAACCGAGTTGCATTTCTTCATGAGTTTTCACCCTTAAAGCAATGGCCAAAATGAGAGGCTGAATGCTCTTTTGAAGTATTATCTTAGGTATTTTGTAAGTGCCAACCAATGCAATTGGGGGAAACTACTAGATGTGGCTTAAAGCGCGAGGCAACCAGGAGAAGTCCCTTTGAGTTAGCGACTAGGCAACAACTTTTTAACACCTTATAATGTGGATGCATATTTGTCAACCAGAAGCCCAAAAGCACTAAAAATGGCCAAGTCATGGAAGGAGCAAGCCGACATAGCTCATTCCTACCTTGACAAGGTAGTTAAGAAGATGATGAAATGGGCAAACAAGAGAAGAGAACAAGTTGAGTTTGCTATTAGAGACAAGGTAATGGTCAAAATCTTATCCCAATAATTCAAAGTTTTCTGTTCTGTCTATAAGGGTCTGATAAAGAGGTATGATGGACCTTACTCAATCCTTGGAAAGGTTGGTAAGGTCTTTTACGAGTTGGATTTATCCAAAAACTTAAAAATCCACCTAGTCTTCCACGTGAGTATGCTCAAACCATTCAAGGAAGACCAAGAAGACCCAAGACGTGGAGTATCCATTAGAATTCTCTCGATCATGGTAAAGTCCTATGACAAAGAGGTCGAAGAAATGCTTGGCAAACGGATTGTTCAAAAGTGTGGTATACCACTAAACACTTAATACTTGATCAAATGGAAGGGATTTCCCGAAAATGAAGCAATATAGGAAAGTAAAGAAGATATGTGGCAATTTCAACAACTTGAGGACTTAACGAAGGTGTCAAAGGATTAGGTGAGGGAGAGTGAAATACCCTGGAATGTTTTATGGAAGCTTAGAGGCTTACTACGACCCTAGAACATTCCACCTTTTTCTAGAATTCTCTTGATTACGTAGACTTGTAAAGATCCTTGTAGAATTCTCTAAAATTTTGATTATAACTGTTAGATTAGATGAATCTCAGTCATCTATTTAAGAGATAAAGTTGTATATAAAGGGATTAGCCATAAGGGTGAAAAACATCCAATTCACTTGTGCTCTCTTTCAACTATAATATAGTGTTTTCCTTCTCTCATCATTCTTTTTTGTGTTTTCTATATTGCTCTACTTTCTCTTCACTTAGCTTCTACGAAAGGCATAGGAAAAGTTAAGTGCTACATGGTCGTGAGAGAAATTCCGTGACATCCAGCTCGATTGTCAATCCCAGGTTTGATAGAGAAGAAAGGGGAAGGAAAGTTGAGTGGTGTTTAATCTCCGTGTCCATAGCTTTGAGTTTGTCGGAAAGGAAAGTTATGAATCTGGCATCAGTACAGAACCCATTGGTGTGTTGGTATATAGTCGTCACTCTTCGCCACCTGAAGTGACCTACAGTGGCAGCTATACAATGCATGTGGTAGGCTTGGAGGAATTTAGGCAGCTGATGTCCCACAAAAGATAGGGTCGTGGTAGGCTAAGTTAAGGATATGATTGGAGTGTCCTTCACGTTGTTGTTGATCTCTCCGATCAGAGCAGCTTCTTGTGTTGTCATTCTCCCGACGATAACATGCACTTGTTTGCCATCGATGAGCTCAGTTGCTGCAGGAATACCAGGATCGCCGGGTCAGGGGTGGACTTGGGAGTTGAAAGAAGAATGACAGGCGAGTTAGCCTTTTAATTAGTCCAAAAACTCAAAACTGCTAATGTAGCGATGAAGTCGTCGCAACCGACGACTCCACAAATTGATTATTTTTAATGCCTAGTTCAGTGCAGAACTGAATTAATGAAAAGGCTAATGTCCTAGGTGTATTCAGCAGCTGATGGGAGCTAGGAGGACCATATAATGTTTTCTGAACTGTAATATACCAAAAGCATTTCAAAAGTACGGATTTAAACATTACTTTTGTCTATTTGTTGGCGTAAGTTTTAATGCTGTATATTACCCACAGAGTTGGAGAACAGGCAGTGATTAATGATTACACATTCAATAGCAGTTCCAAACTTTAATTGTGCCTTACGTCAATTTGGTAAGACGCAGAGGTGTTATGACAATTCGGAAGTGAGCTAATGATACTTGGTTGACTCCTTTTTTTTTGTTGATACCTAGAACCCTTTTTTGTTGCTGTCGTCAATTGTTGAACAACCCAAATTCATTTTTTATTATTGGGCCGATGAGAACCTAGGGTTTTGGAATAAGAAATTTAGAATAGGGATTGGGTAGTGGGGATTGAAAACAAGGATTTTGTAGAAATAAAAAGGATAGGATTAATCGTTTCGAGAGAATCAGCCTCCAATGATCACTTCGAAGTGATAGGGCTCCAATAAGTTAAATGCTTTGATAATATTATTACTTAGTTAAATCCAAAAGTCATAGGTATTACATTTATATAGACTCGATAGACTACTATTAAGGATATAATCCCGCCTACTAATTCGGGAGTAATAAAAGACAATCTCACCTATTAGGGATATAATCTCGCATATTAATTTGGAATTAATAAATGACAATTATTAAGAATATTGCCTATTAATTCCACCTATTAAGGATCATTTCGCCACCCTTAAAAATAGCCTTGTCCTCAAGGCTGACTGGTGATAAAGTTCGGAAATCAATATGTAAAAGAATAATAGAACTCCTAGGTAGCATCCTTAATATAGAGGGTAGTCCATTGAACCAAAATTTGGATAATATTTTGATTTCCACGCACATCCTCTAAGAATCAACCTTTTTTTTTTCTTTTTTACTAAAAGGACAAGAGATAAATATGGGTTAATACTCAGTCTGGTGATGCCCGCTTCTAACATCTCCTTAGCAATTTTCTTAATTTCTTCTTTTTGGAAGTGTGGATAATGGTAGAGTAGAATATTAACAAGTGTATTATCAGATAATAACAGAATATGATGGTCGTGTGTCCTTTGCGGGGGTAGACCTTTAGGCTCAGCAAATAAACTAGAAAATTCAGTCAATAGTATCGTAACCTCCATCCCTTATACAGAATGTGATATGACCACCTCTACAACTGTCAACTATACTAGGAATCCTTGTCCTACCTTCTGTAGGACCTTCTCCAATCAATGATTACTAATAGTGGTAATGTTTTCCCCACGTCTTCCGTGTAATTCCACTGGATGTCCATTCAATTGAAACTTCATTTTTAACTTAGAAAAATTCCAAGTAATATTTCCCAAGGTTCGCAACCAATCAATACCAAGAACAATTTCATAATCTTCTAGAGGTAGTAAGAAAAGATCAACATAAATAATTTGACCTTGTAACTCGAGTTTTACCTTTGTACACTTCCCTTGACATGTCAAATTTCTCTCGTCTGCAACCTTCATAGCAAACTTGTCACAATTCTCAATTGGAAAAGCAAGTTTTTTGGCAATTTTCTCATCCATAAAGTTATTGGTACTACCCTAGTCAACCAGTACCATTACTGGTCGTCTCTTGATGACTTCATCAATTTTCATAGTTTGTGGGTTCAAATACCCAGCTAAAGCATGCACTGCAGGCTCATTTATGAATTTAACAAAGGTGTCATCATCATCTGAACTTGTGTGGTCATTCCTTATTTCTTCAGTCTCCTCAACTGGCTCAATCATTAAAATCTTCCCTCGCTTACAACGGTGCTCCTTGTGCCACTTCTCATCACAGTGCCAACACAACCCTTTTGCCATTTACTCTTTTAATTGTTCTTGGGTTAAGCGTCTAGTGTTAGAAGGACGAGTAAAGGAAGATAAGTTAGTGTTACCTTCGATAGGTTTGCTAGTCATATTAATATATGGTCGATGATTTTCAGCACCTAACTTCTCCTCTTACAAGCGAGCAAAGGAAACAGCTGCTACCATTGTTCGTGGTTGGCAAGTCGTGACTTCTCATCAGATATCGGAAGTAAGCCCTTCAATGAATGTTCTACTAATTGCCTTTTGGACCAATCTTTCGCTTGATTGGCAAGTTGTTCAAATCGACTCTGATATTCGAGGATGGTGGATGTTTGGCAGATTTTTGCGAGCTCACCGTCAACATTGTGATATTCCGAGGGCCCAAATCACACAAGAAGGCCTTTAGTGAATTTAGCCTATGTGGGAATTCCACTACATGTTTCGACCTAATCATACCATTGGATTATATCGCCTTCTCATTGAATAGAAGCAATTTCAACTTTAGATAGTTATGGCGTATGATGGAAGCGAAAATATTTTTCAGCCCAGGTGATCCAACCTACGGGATCACTCTCATCCCAGCGAGAAAATTCTATCCTGGTGTGTGGTTGGGTATAATCACAATTGGTACCTCTATAGGATTCCACAGGTTCTTTTTGTTTGTTAGCAGATCCGGGAGTGTTGTCTCCTGACTCCTTCTGTGCAATAGAGAATATC
Organism: Ceriops decandra; assembly: GCA_020615895.1. Classification (NCBI taxonomy): domain Eukaryota; kingdom Viridiplantae; phylum Streptophyta; class Magnoliopsida; order Malpighiales; family Rhizophoraceae; genus Ceriops; species Ceriops decandra. The sequence continues at coordinate 4,833,580 of JAHLGO010000381.1, read as the reverse complement.
ATTTGTTCAAGCCTCGTGAAAGACTTTTGCATGAGAGATAATGATTCTTCAATTCGACATATTTGGACGTCAGAATCAAAAACGTTATGTGAAGACATACTGTAAGATCACAAATTGGTGATATCCAAATTTTTCTTTTGCTGTTAGGTAAGGGATATAAAAACTTTTTTTTTTTTTTGATGGAATAGAATTAAGATCCCTAAGAACTCCGCTTTGATACCAAATGATGAGAACCTAGGGTTTTGGAACAAGGAATTTAGAATAAAGATTAGAAAGTAGGGATTGAAAACAAGGATTTTGTAGAAATAAAAGGGATAGGATTGATCGTTTCAAGGGGATTAGCCTCCAATGATCACTTTAGTTAAATTCAAAAGTCATAAGTATTATATTTATATAAACTCGATAAACTACTATTAAGAATATAATTCCGCTTACTAATTTAGGAGTAATAAAAGACAATCTTACCTATTAGGGATATAATTTTGCATATTAATTTGAAATTAATAAAAGATAATTATTAAGAATATTGCCTAAGGATCGCATCATGGGGATGTTACTAGGTCTAATTTTATTAAGTTTCAAGTTTAAAAATTTTCATGTATAAAATAAAATACGTGGAATGAGAAGATAAAACAAAACATGGATAAATAATACCATTTGATGTACTTTTTCTCGCGCGTTTTGCTTTGTTTACAATAAAATCCGGAAAAGTATCCTAATTGTGGCGTGAGAACCCTTGCACACTTGAATTCTTTCTCCCCCCCCTCCCCCCGCCTCTCTCCCCATCCCCTCTTATAAACAGCATAGAAGTACTTGTAACTTGAACAACTTTATTACTTGAAGAACAAATAATTGTGTTACCATCCTTGTGATCAATGTGACCAGCTTGGAATTCATTGTCTTTCTGTACTTCCCCTAAACATATGATTGCACAAGAGTTCTGTTAGTCGTACTTCCAAATACAGCCTGGGTTGTGTAGGGAAATCCTATACCAAGTCCAGTAATTCTCTGTGAAAATGGAACCACCTTCGTCTTAGAAAGTTGGGTGTTAACCACCATTATATTAAGATCATGAACTTATTCCAAGAGGATGCAAGCAACAATATTCCCCCCTCTCCGCCCCGCAGTAGAACTTTATGAGAGTTTAATTCTGGTCTCCCGCTGGTGATGAACAAATCAAGATGAAAAAGAAACAATTACAAATTTCATCTTCCTTTTGTTTCTTGTAGTTTGCTAGCCATTAACCTTCTCATTGTATCATCCATGGTGACGAAGCATTGCAAAAGATCATGAAAGTTTTTGTGGCAGAATGATAATGTGATAGGGATCTGACATGGCAGGAGATGAGAAGTTTTGAGAAGTGAAGTTCATGAGAAGTTATAAGGATGCAGTTTGTTATAAGGTAACTGGACAGTTGCTCTAAGAACCATAACAGCGGGTTAAATTAGTTGGGCCGGTTTGCTAATAAAGTTCGGCAGCTCTACTCATTTACAGATAAATGGCAGCTCTACTCATTTACAGATAAATGTACCTTGAGAAATGAGAATGTTGGCATATGTCTGGTCAAGGTGCATTAATCACTTTTGGACTTCTTCCAGGCTTACACCATGGAATTGGAAGCAGAAGTTGCAAAGCTAAAAAAGGAGAACCAAGAATTGTGGAAAAAGCAGGTATTGTCTTTGTATTATGGTCACAAACATGCAGCTTTACCAAGACAGATCATGAAATTGGTATCCAAGCATTGAGTTAAATCTCCAGTTGAAGCATCTCTTATTGTGGTTTCATTCCTGCGGAAGGAAATCATGCAAATTCAGAAAAATCAGGTGAAATTTTCTATGACCTTTTGAGTTATCTGTAGCAACATCTCTATCTCTTCCTGCTCTTGTCAAAAGAAGATAATAATCCTACTTATTTGCCTGTCTCGAATGCTGCTTGGATGATGCTATTATCTAGACAATTATTATGTGCTAGAGTTAGTTTTATTCCCGAGTGCTTCACGGTGTGCTGTCTCTCCAGGTCTCCCAATGGATGATCACTAAAGATATCATGTTAATTCTTCTTCTTCTTCTTTCTTTCCCCATGAATGATATCCTGGTAATTGTTGTTCACATAGCACTTGACCTTTGGCTATAGGATCCTTTCTAGTGATTCTGTCATTCTGAGTTCCTCTTAGATAAAATTATTTGCTTTTGAATAACAATATAAAAGGAAAGAAAGTCCTTCAACTTGTATTCTTTTTTTTTTTTTTTTTTTTGTGCATTTGGGTGGGTAGGGTTGTCATTGGGGAGAAGGCGGGGTTTTGATTGAAACCGTTAAGCTTTGTCATGGTTTGACAAACGTGATGGTAGAACTATGTTTTTGTGAAGTATACAGCCAACTGTTTTCCCCTTTTCTTTTTGCTTCCAACAAGTTTAATGAGCTACGGATATATGATGGGGTTGGTGATTGGCCGCTGGCATAATGTTTGAGCCATGAAATAAATGGACAATTGATAGGGCATGGCAAGGGAAATTGTCAATCAATCATGCACATGTAGTTCAAAGGAAGTGAGTTCAATGGAAACTTGCAGGGGGAATAAGAAATAGTTGATAAAGGTGGGAGAAAACAGTATATGTTACAGCACTTTGATTCATCACCATGCCTAATCTGCTCCAATCATCAATTGATAATGATCCCTCAAGTTATAGAGCTGCCATCCTTCCCCATGGAATGGTATTAAGTCCATCACAAGGTGATTTGCCAATTCATGATCCAGGACTTCGTTTGATGTGGCATCGCAACAAGGGAATATTTTGTGTAACTTGCATGTTTTGAGATGGGAGTAGTACTAATGATACTGATGCTATGGTGAAAGATTTGGAAGGTAAATCAGTGCAAGCATAAAGCTTGGTTGTACCATGTGATTGACTCATTTGTTCTTTGTGTGAATTTCTTGTTGTGGACAGCTACTATGTGAATGGTCTTTCTTCCCTTCCCCTCCCCCTCTCCCTCTCTCTCTCTCTCTCTACCCCACAGTATAACCAAGAAGGCTTGTGTAATTTTTTTTTTTAATTATTATTATGAAATGATAGCAATGCAAAAGCTGGGGGATTGCTGATTTCCCTTTTACTTGATGGCATGACAGGTGATGGAGATGATTAATATGCAGCAAGGAGGTAAGAAACTGTGTTTGAGACGAACTCAAACTGGTCCATGGTGAAGTGAGGGGGAGTAGGCAGGATTTCGTTGTTTGAATTATGAATGGTAAGTTGCAGTACATATTCAAAGGAGTGTGCTTCCTTCCCCGTATTGATGAGATGCCAATTTCGCGGCTGAGGAAAGGATTTTGCGTCGAATATATGTTGTCTTTGCTTCTGCTGGTAACTACTTTTGTTGGGGAAGCGAACGCAGGTTTCTGTCATTCATTAAGATGCAGTTTGAAAGTATGTCCATGGCCCCACACGTGGGAGTTAAACTAGTTCTTGTCCTATAGTCCAGATTTCTTGCTTGTAATCATTCTGTTATTTTTATGTACTTCGTTAGTTTTGCCGACTTAAGTCTGCTTTGACTTTTAAACATATACTTCCGCAGGATTTGGACAGGCCATAGCTCGTCCTCCACCCTTCTCCCTCCCATGCGGCACCCTAGTCCTGGGAGGTTTTCCATATTTCCGCCGCAAGGGTGCACATGGTATTGGAGTTTGCAATCTCAATTTTAGTCTAGCCTTGCGTGTCGTTGGCTCTATTTGAGTTTATGCCAAAGCAAGCTCCATTTTTGGCAAAGACGCTTCGTTTTGTGAGTACTATCAAGAAAATGAAAAATAATGTTCATAATAAAACAGGAAGAGAGCAGCTGCGCATGCTAAAAGAGGAAGTTTAGCCCTCGGGCCTGTAACTAAAATTGGGATCGGCTATGATGCAAAAAGCAGTTCCATCAACAAGCAGAGACTGTTTTAGTGGGCTTCATTAATTTTAACTGTTACCGCTACCAGTCCTCTCTAACTCCTGACCTTAGGAAGCATGATGAATGCGTTGCCATCAACCCAACTGGACGACGGTTCAACAAACAGAGACTAATGTGGAAGAATATGCTCAATTTTAAATTCTGAAAGAGTTATGGCCCCAAGAGGGCAGCCCAGCGGTGACCTGATCCAAAAACTGTAGACATTTGGTCGCAGATACAAGGATTCCCAATGCTTCCCTGTTAAAGGAACTTTTTATGATGTGATTTATATTCTTCTAAAACACATAATCACTTGGCTGACCAAGAATTTCAGAAGGGATACCTGGATTAGTATTTTAAGCAAGCAACTCAGTCTACTTCTGAAAGCCATGCCCATTGCTTTTCTACAACAAACATTGATGCCTGCCTTACATATAGCGGAGAACACAAGTGGCATCACATGCAAGCCCAAAGATTCCATTGCTACCATGGTTAGCCAAAAGTGTATCCCAAGCCCTTCCATGGTATCATCTTCCTACGATCCCTCCCCCTAAATGATCTTGTAAGAAGCCCACCACTAGCAGGTTTACACAAGCCAACATCAACTACAGAAGCACTCTTTTCACAGGGAGAATGATCATCCATATGGTAGTCAAACAACATTGCAAGACAACGCACTTGATGAGCTAAGATATTGTTTTGTTGACTCAAGGGTAACATCTTGAGTATGTGGAGGTTCACCTGCAGGATTAAAAAGACAGATTTGCAGCTTTTTAAAAAAGAAAAATAGAATCAAATGAAACAATTGAGACAATGTGAGCATCAATGATGAACACTAGCTAATGCTAAGATAATGCTAAGCTAACATGAATACAGGAATCATCATGTTGCAATCGTTTTGTAGCCCGTGGGTGCAATGACAGCAAGAAAAGGTTAAGTGAGGAACTAATGCCTATTCTTAATGTAATCTGACAACTAGCATGTCATTCTGCAGACATTTGTTATCTGAAAATTTTAGTTGACCCCCCACCCTCGGCCAGTTAATAGTCTAGTCTACTCCTAAAACATCAATCCTCACCTGAGCTTCCATGGCACGGAGTTCATTGTAGCATTCAGAGCCCTCAGTCTCATCCTGATTTTTGCTAGAAGAGTAGAGCCTCACAGCAAAAAGGGGAGGTCTAAGAGGATACTCCATGCTGATTTTAATCTGCAAGGACAAAAATTGACATTACATTCAGAAATCAGTCAGGAATAATCCATACTGGAAATGAGAGCAGTTAAGCTACCTTTGCTTCCAACTTTACAGTCTTCTCATCAGAATCCATTTTCCTTGTCAAAACAATAGAATAATCTTTAGTTCCATAATCAACCCACAAATTTTTAGCCATGTCAGAGCTTTGAAAATAAGTGGCATTTTCCACATCAGGCTCAACATTTGCAAGCTCGTCATGATCACTATCAATATCCAGCAAAAGATCAGAGTCCTCATCATATTTCTTGAAACTTTGTGATTTCATCTTATTGACTGGTGATATCATCATCTTTGATATTAAAGCTAGGTCCCTTGAATGCTCTAAATTAGATACTTTTGAAGGGGTTGCAACCTTGACATCATTTACAATAGATGCAACTGGAACCAAAGATGGAAGCTCTCCATCTTCCCTGGCACCCTCTGACTCTTCCTTCGATATACTTCCATCCATGTCAACATCTATAGCTTTTGCCACTTGACCTGTATTATTGACAGGCTCAGGTGAAGGCTGACAAGGAGGGGGTCCTGCAAGTGACCAGCTATGCAAATAGCATACAGGAGAATGTGAAGCCCATGCGACACTTTTACAATTCAGAGAAGGCCATTTAAGCTTCCCAAGTGAATCAAGCTGTTCCCTGTAAGCCAATCAAATAATTCCACACTTTCAACACTAAGCATACTTTACCAGAATAACTATCGAGAAATTTTAGGGAGAATTAAGGATGGAATCTAATAAAAGCTACCAAAGTAATAGACAAGAAGAACAAGGATTATAAGAAAGAAGACCGGATTAGAACTGGCTAACTTCAAAATATTAGCCACTCATGTCATACAAAAGACAACATTGCAGTCCTAGACAAGTTAACAAGACCATAACAGCTAATATTCAGATTTAATCACTATATAATTTTCATTTGCTAGTGGATTATCTAGTCTTCCCTCGATGATCCAATAGTCCAGATACACAGAACAGCGACTCACATAAGAGCCAGTTGAGCCCTTGTTCGAGAGCGGATCCTTTGCAATACAGTTTGTACTCGATTCTGTTGGCGATACATTGATAATCCGGGTAAAACTTCACTTTTAGCTGCTTCACCAGTTGGAGTCTCATGCCCACTAAGCGGGGGTGCAATCTCTGGTAAGAAATCAATCCCTGCCAAATGCTGGGCCCACTTGAATGGACGTGAGGTTCTCCTTTCATCAAATGCAAAGGCATTACCAACAAGAAGCTTTGATGACTGCATCATCAAGTGGAACAAATTATAATAATGAAGCAAAGACAGAGAGAGAGATGCAATTATCTATTATAAAATAATTGTCGTAATGGCCAGTTTATTAAACATTCCAACCTCATGAGGAAGCTCAACTCCAGTGTCACCAGGAAACAAATTGCATAGGATGTTATTCTTAGGTCCCTCATAGGACCCTTCAACCCCAACACATACAACATTCAACTTTAACAAGTATTCAAACTTCAAAGTGATAAGCTTAGCAGACTTGGGATCAGAATCCTCATCATCAAAGATATGGAGAATGATCTGAAGTGGATGAGATAGATATACTCTCGACTGGTCAAGAGCCTCCTTGTTTGGTGCCCTCTTTGGCCTTTTTCTCCGTCTCTGGCCATCATCTTCCTCATCAGGTGCATCGTCCTCCAATCTGTTAGGTTCTACATCTGTCGATATGCCTGATCCATCAAATAACATACATTTCAAAGAAAGTAGACAAAAACTTTGTCATGTTAGAGTTCAAGACATAATTCCAAGTTGACAATTTTGGCTTTCATATGAAGGTTTTGATAAATTATCTGTGAGCTAGCAGGCACAAGTGGCAATTACTTACCAGTTTCCTTATTGGCTTGCTGACGTGCAAAAGCTTGAGCATCTTTCAGACTTCCAACCATTTCCAGATCAATATTTTCTCCAAATGCTTCCTTTTGGGCCAAGAGCTGTGAGTAAATCACATAGAGAGGAGGAGGAAGTAACTCCGCAAATGTTTGCTGCTTTAACTTCTTCGTATGAAGCACCCCTAATTGGTTTTGCACAGGCAAGGATGCTTTCTTAAGCGACTTAAGGTGTGATGGAAGACTTGACAAGAATTTCTTCCTGTTAGCAATGGTCTCCAATAGACCCTTTTTACGCTGTTCCAGCTTCTCCTGAAGCTTGCATAGTTCCTTGCGCTGATTCAACAAAACATGGAATGTCCAGTCTTACAATCTACTGTAAATGCACTGCTTATTAAACTAAATTAACATATATCAGCAGGTTCCTTTTTCCAACAATTCAATGATAATTATGATTATATCTAAATTCTACCCCCAACATGCTCCCAATTTCAAAGTGAAGTTAAAGCCAGGCATTGATTTTTATTTATTTATTTATTTATTTGTATAAATAAATAGAAACATATATGAAAGAAATTGTGGGTGGGGGGTTAGTTGAAACCTGGTGAAGCTCGTAGTTGAGGCGCTTGAGCATCAAATTGTGGGAATTATCATCAGACAAGAGAGGACCTTTGATGTGATCAGGGGCGTCACGGAAGAATTCCTCCTCGGGAACAAGTTCAATGTCGGGATACTTAGACTTGAAGTCCCTACAAGCCTTTATAGCCTTAAAGTAGTGGCTCTTCTCGTACATCAAGTTATGAAGCTGCAGAGTCGTGAAATCCACGGGAGTTTTCACTTTCTCCGTCTCCGCTTTCACCTTATCCTCCTCCAGCAAAATCGACCGGTTCGCCTAGAAATCACATATCAGAAACAAGGAATATATATTTATTTCAAAAAAAAGAAGAAGAAGAAGAAGAAGAAGAAAACAGTAGATTTGAAAAATGCGAGCGGGGAGGGATGACCTGGCGAAGAGAGACGAAGTTGAGAAACATTTGGGTAACGAGCTCTCGGAGTTGGGATTTAGAGTCGCCTTGTTTCTTGACGGAGAGGATTTGGGCGACGATCTCCTCGACGGAGGCTTTGCTTTCTCCGAGTGTTTCATAGGGTGACTTCTCCATCTTAGGGGACTCATTTGACAACCGCGCGTCCTCTTCCATCGCCATGCCTTCCACTATCTCGCCGTCCTCCATCCTCCTCCTCCTCCCTTGCTAAGCCTCAAACCTTTTTTGCTCTTGCCTCTTTTTGGCACCGTGAATGCGGCCGAGGGCTCTGTTCAACTTCCACGAAGACAAGACAGGAGCTGCTCTCTACGCTTTCTTATCCTATTCATTCAAACGACGTCGGGTGATTTTTTTTTTGACAAAAAATTTTCTTTTGGAATTTGAAATTCGGTGTGATCAAAACTGCGTCGTTTCATGCAGTGCGTGTGATAAAGACCACGGAGAGTCCAAAGCAGTAGTCCAGAAGGACCGAAATTGAAAAGCGACGGCGGTGGCGTTTCCAATTCGCAGGATCGGCGAATGGAGGAAGCGGAAGCTCCTGCTATCAGAGCTCTCGGGTCCCTCTTCAAGCTCACCGAAGTCTACATATGGTCCGAGACTCTCTCTCTCTCTCTCTCTCTATTCCTTAGCTTAAAGTTTATGCTTTTGGGCTTATAAACGATCGTTTTATTTACATTGATTGTAATTTAGCAGGGACGATGGCTCGACGGAGACGCGAGAAGTATCTATATTCCCCAAGGCCATTGTAAGCATACAGAGTGAATTTCTTTTATAGGCCTGCTTTTGATTTGTTCTTGAGGTGATGGGAGACCTTTTTTTTCTTTTTTTCTTTTTTTTTGAATTCTTTCACCTTTTCAAGTTCATGGGCACTGAGACTTGACATCTTTTTATTTCTCTTTGGTTGAAACGCAGAAATCTTCTGAGGACAATGGCCATTTCATCCCAAGCATTCCGGCTACTACTGCCCGTCGGTTTCCACCTGCCTTTTCATTGTCGTTGTTTTGAGTTTTGACTTGTTTCTCCCGTTCTAGTAGATAAATTCGTTTTGACATCTTGTGTTGTCTTTTCTTCTTCTTGTTTTTTTTTTTTCTTTTCAAAGAAATGTCCATTGTAGATCATAGTGTGCTAGCAGAGGACATTGAACTGAAGGAAGAGAATTGTAGTGTGATGTCAGAGGATTTGGATTTGAAGAAAGAGATGGATGCATTAGGGCTTCCCATTACCTTCCAGTCCAATAAGGAGGTAATATCACACAGTATCTCCTTTTTAGCTTATTTCTTATAGTATTTGTGATGCTTGTTGTGGTTTCTTTGTGATCTTTTAATTGCCTTTATGTGTTATTGTATGTAGGTCTATTTGTGTTATATGAAAATATGGAACCAATATTGCTTTATCAAATTCGAGAATGACATGATTAAATTAAGTTTAATGGACAAACAAGCAAAGATTCTGTTTGCATAGTTGTAATGCTAACAGGGAGGGAAAAGCATGCATTATATATTTGGAGCTATATATTACTGAAATGTGATGAATGTGAGAAAAGCTTGTGTTTACTATCACCCTACTGGCATATTATGATCCTGCTACCAATATTTACCTTCTTGCCATGATTTTTACCAGGTTCCAACTTTTAATCCTTTGCCTATTAATTAATATTAATGTTTTGACAGACAAGAAATAGTATGAATAAAGGCAAAAGGAAAAGCAATCGTCAAAAGCATCCTCATGTTCATGGGGAAGTTAGCGATGAAGTTCTAGAATTTACCAAAGTGAGTGGGAGCAATTCTGTTTCTTGCGTTTCAACACTTGGCCAATGTGAATCACATGAATATGATGTTGCAGTGGATGTAAATGAAACACAATGCCCCAATGGTGGAGGTTCAGCATGCTCCAATGACACAACATGTGCAGCTGTTATGGAACAAATCATAGATGTGACATCAGTTTACATGCCCAATGGTGGCCAGGATAGTGTGTCTATGCTAGATATTGATGCAATGTCCAACAATAATAAGGGACAGAGTTCAAGCAATTCACATGCTACACCTTCACTGGAAAACTGTTTGGTAGATGCAAGTAGTGAGAAAGAAGTTGGACATATGTTGGATGATTTTGACCATGTTGAAGATTCTTCTGCTGCTTACCAACGTGAAAAGGATGACAAATCTTGCAATAACAATGACATGATAGACAGTCACGAACAAAGTTGTGATTTTGGAGATTGGATGGTGTATTGGGACTCTTTCTACATGAGGAATTACTTTTATAATGTCAAAACAGATGCTTCTACATGGTGCCCACCCCCTGGTATGGAACATCTAACACTTGATGGTACCAATGAAGAGCCAACAAAAGTAGTTCCTGAATTCAGCAAAATGGATGATGGTGCTTCTAGCTCTTCTGGTTTGCCAGATTTTTCATGTTCAGTAAAGAAACTGACAAAAGATAATTGGTCATGGGATCAGATCTCTAACGAAGCTTCATCTGGAGTTGCTGATGACAGCTTTATACCTGTTATGACTTTACCTATGGTAAATGACAGCTCGGATCATCCAGATGAATCTCATTTGACCAATGAAATTTTTGATGATGGGGTTCCAGTGTGCCAACTATCAGATGGGCAGGAGAAAATTGGCAGGTATCATATTCGTGTGAATTATATATGAATTTCATCTTTGTGAACAAACCCTAGCAGCTGCCTTTCAATTAACTTCCTTATGTGATTTGCATGATTTTGTGATAGACATAATAAATCTAATTAAAAGATGCAAAGAATATTGATACCACAAATTGCAATTATGATGTCTCATCTAATTCTGGGCATAACCTTGGATGCTGTTGGTTTGTTTTTTCCCATGTCTGATGTTAGCATTTATTTTTCTTTTTCCAGTGTAATCACTGAAGGTTTGGTTCAACATAGTAATATGTGTGTGGATGGTGCTGGGCCTGCAACAAATGGGTTGGTTACCCTCCTGTCCCCAGCAAAGCAAAAGCGAGCACGGAAAGCACAGAGAACACGAGCTCGTAGGAAACCATCTAACAATTTTGAAGGTTGAACTACATTACTTTCTCCGAAAGAAACTAGTAGTTGAATGATTTTGATTTTTGTTGAGCAGTCTGATAATGGATAATTAAGAAGCAGTTGTATTAAATTGTCTTTGGGAGTTCTTTGTGTGTGTATGTGTGTGTCTGCATGTGCACACATATTTGTTTAAATTGTACCCAAGTATTTCAGTCATGTGTCTATGATGATTATCTGCTGTTTATTGTTCTTGCTATTGTTATATTCATCAAGCACAGAAAAAAATTCTGCTGCCTTACATTAACAGTTGTGTCATGCAGAGCTACAGTATCAAGATATGTTGGAACAGATTTTTGCCAATGCTGGTAAATATTGGTGTCAGAGGTACCATCTGTTCTCCAGATTTGATGATGGTATAAAGATGGATGAAGAAGGATGGTTTTCTGTTACTCCAGAGCTTATAGCCAGCCATCATGCATTGCACTGTGTTTGCGATGTCATAATCGACTGTTTCACTGGAGTTGGTGGAAATGCTATCCAATTTGCACAAAGGTGACAACTTTTGTTGACTTGATTTTTATTTTCTCTTCATAGAGTTCCTCTTTCCAAGTCCATGTGCTTATTGTTTGTAAGTCAATGGCTTTTGATTGGTTATATCTATGGTTTAACATAGAAAAAAATATGTTAATCACACCCTTTCTTTAGTTGCTGAGATGTCAACCGATTCTTGTTGTAGTTGCAAACGTTCTACTCCTTTGACAAATTGAAGTTGATGACTGGTAACTGCAACCAAGTGTTGCTAATTAATCACCCAAGGTTGCCTAAAAAAGTCTTGACTATCCTCTGTGTTAGAACTAGTTGATCTTCGACCAATTTAGAAGAAACTTTTTCCTGCTGATTCAGTCCCCATCTTTGTTTGTTGTTTTTCTTAACTAGTAAATATTGAAGTGGAAGAAAAATAACACACAAGGATGGAGACTGAATTAGCAGGAAAGAGTATCTTTCTAAATTGGTAATTGTTCAAGTGGAAGGATTGTGGCTCCATTTTTTATGAAAAAATATTCATGATTGGGTTTTTTTACCAGCAGGGTATGAAAATTTCCCCCCTTTCTATTGTGCTGAATGTGCCTGACCTTGTTTTCTCAACATTTTAGATGCAAATATGTCATTGCCATTGATATTGATCCAAAGAAGATTGCTTATGCGTATCACAATGCTACCATTTATGGAGTTGATGACAAAATAGAATTTATTAAAGGCGACTTTTTTGTTCTGGCAGCAAAATTAAAGGTAATTTAGCTGACATGTTGCATTTTGACAAGTTTTGTTGTTATTTATTTATTTTATTATGATTATTATTATTATTATTATTATTATTATTATGATTATGAGCTGAAGTTTTGGTGTTATTACTTGTACTGTAATTTGAATTCCTTCTTTCATCTTTTACCTTCTTTTAAAGGCTTTCTGGTTTACTTTAAAACTCTTAGTTTCTAAATAATATTTAAATCCCAGCATCATTAGGGCACCAATTTTTTTATTTTTTTTATTTTTACTTTCTTTTTGTTTGTTCCTCTAAGGTCATGCTATGTTTGCAATGGCTTATGTAACTTTCCCACTTTGGTCAATTATTTAGTTTACCAAATACTAGTTGATAGGAAAAGGTGTTCTGTGGGCCATCACTTTGTTTCAAACTGGAAATGCTTGCTCTTAGACATTTAATCAAATTGTATTGTCCACTTCATCTCACACATGTATTTATTGTCTGACTTGAACTCTCTTTTTAATGCCATTTTATGTTCTTGGTTTCTCATCTGCAGGCAGACACAGTCTTCTTGTCACCTCCTTGGGGAGGACCTACCTATGCTGATGTCAGGACCTATGATATCAAGACCATGCTTAAGCCGTGTGATGGGTATATTGTCTTTTTATTTTCCTTTTTCCTTTCAAAGAATTCAAAGTATGTATCATTATGTTTAATCTTCAACTCCCGTTTGACTCTCTGCTGCTCTGATGTGTTTGTCCAGATTTTTTATCTTCAATACTGCAAAACAAATTGCTAACAGAATTGTCATGTTTCTCCCAAAAAACGTTGATCTAAACCAATTGGCAGAATTGGCTCTCTCTGCCGATCCACCATGGTCACTAGAGGTAATATGCAAATTAAATTTTTCAATACCCTCTTTTGTCAATATTACTGTTTGGTTTGCATGTTTCCTATTCATGAAATATTTTAATTTGGTGCTTCAAGGCCACTCTTTGGCATGTTACTAAGAGCCAATATTAATGTTCCCAGGTTGAGAAGAACTTTTTGAATGGCAAGTTGAAGGCACTGACTGCTTACTTCCATAACACAAACGTTGATGGATATAAATCAGCTTTAAGTCCCAGTCGCTGTGAACGGAGGGAACCCATTCCGACAACCGTGGACATTGGTCAGCAAAAGAAGTGAAATAATGGCTATGCCTTGGACATCATGCCATTTTTGCAAGCAGTTCAAATAGTGATATAAATTATACGGTAACATCGAAGCTTTTTGTAGAGGAAATATGCTGAAATTTATCTTGTATCTAAAGGTTAGTTGTGAATTTGTAGGAGCAAATATATTGACAGATTAAGATAGCCAAAAATAATAATAATAATAATTTATTGGGGCTTTTCTGAACAAAATTCTAACAAATGGTTCTATGACTCTCTCCACCAGCTTACTCGTAGCACAAGAATTAAGGTGTCCCCGGGGTGTACACCTGTGGCTTGCGCTTAGTTGCTAGGTAAACCTAACCCGTATTAAACAATTTGCTGATACCATGGCCAGTAGACAGTCGCCCTTTATGAGAAGGGTTTGTCTTCCAAGGTTCCCGAATGGCTGCTTTCTTTGCTGCCGAAAGTGCAAGAAGCTTAGGGTAGTCTTTGTCTCCTTCAGCCTTCTCGTTATCGGAGAAGACTACCTTATTGCCTTAGAAAGTTGTTCCGTCTCTTGCGCTCATGATTTTTGACGACCAGCAGCCATGAAGGCATCGGTATTGCTCCCATTCAAGAATGTTCAGAGCAGTTTCCTCGGGAGTCAGTGGGACTGGACACCCTCCCCCAACACAAGGCTGTGAACTCGATATTTCTATTGCTTCTTTCTAGCTAGTTGGCCTTCTCTTGGGACAGCTTCCATAATTCTTTTCCTCGAGTATATTCATTCTTTCTCTAAAAGTATTTGATGCCATGCTTTCTAATGTAGCACTACTTACGAGCATTTTCTTCAGTTCGAGGCCGCACCGCACGGATTAATCGCATGGTAGGTCAAACGAAGGACCAACGTTATTCTAGGAATTAGATGCCAGCCCCGCGTCCCATCAGTTTCTTCAAAACGGACCCCCCCCTCCCCCAGTCTGAGGGCAGAATGGAACGTGCCCGCATGTGTCTGAAAATGGAACCAAAATATGGGAAAAAAAAGTACGTCAAATCCTTTCTATGGAATGCATAACTGGAATTGGAATTGCTTATAGGCATTCCATCAATGAATTGGAAGCTGGCAACACCCCCAAGCACATGCCATCAAAGCATTTGCTAGCGGGCAAGTAGAGAGAACAAATGCATTGGTTATATATACTTAAGAAACTTACAACTATCAATGAGCCCGTTGCAGTGAAAAGTTCGAATTTGAGTGAAAAACAATTATAATATCTATTGAAATTAGTTGTGGCAATCACTCATCAACATATATATATATATATTTAACGTTAAGTAATATAATTACAAGGAATGCATGTAACACATGAAACCATATTGTGAAAAATGCAAAACGATTGATGAACTTCTAGCAACATCTTCCCAGAAGTAATTATTAGTCTAGTCTCTCTATCTTTGGTTTTCTTTGTATCTCTGTTGTGCATATGATAATTGAATATTGAGCAAATAAATCAATCGATTGGGTTAGGTTTTGAAAATAAATCAATTGGGTTGTTGTTTCAGTCAGTGATTTGCATTCCAATCTTCATCTTACAGCTTAGCTTCTTGTTTGCGCATAAAACGATCGATTTTTACCTGAATTCCATCCACTTCATTCAAGTTATGATCGTGTGCTCTTTCTATATTAATATTTGTTTTTAATTCTGATTCATTTTTAAAATAAAATTAATAAATATTTATAAAAGTTAATAGTACCAAAATCGTGTCGGCATCCAACTCATCGCGCTTGGTATTTTTGTTTAGTGAATCAAAACCGTGGCGATGTTTATTACTAATGAGCTTTGCGCCCCTTGAATTTGAAACCTGACCACGTCCCTTTAATTTATATCCTTATTTTAAGGAATTAGAAATTCCTCCGTCGTTCCTTTCAACGGTTTAAACGATAAGCATTGTGTTTTACGGTGACAATCCCCCTCTCTGTCCCTTTTGTCCTTTTGTTTTAATTTAATCTATGAATGTGACGCAAGTGGGGAGCAATCTTTGTAGCATCTTTTTAACTCATGTCCGTAATAAGCGTCAGTTACTTTTGTTTTATTTATTATTTAACTCTCATGTCCCCACGAATGACTTTCCAGTTCCTTGCCCCGATGGACACAATCTCCTTTCTTTCTCAACATTTGCGATCGGGGAATCTTCAAATGTTTTTTCTTTGTCTTTTTTTTTTTTTTTTCGGTTGTGGCTTCCCTCAAACTCAACCACAGCACCAAGGAATTTACCAATTCCTTCCGAGGTTTCAACAGTCATGTCATATTACTTTGGTTTGCAGCGTGAGCTGTGATTTTTTTCTTCTTCTTCTTCTCTCTTTTTATTCACAAAAAAATTCAAAAGGCAGCCTTCTTGGTTTAATGTGCATTACTTTTGTATACAGGTTAAAGGATTTTACAATTCAGTAAGGATACGGTTTCTTTATCCAGGGCGTCTTTATGATTTGCACTCAAATTTCCTTGTGCAAGCAATTAAGCATGCGAAAAGTATGTAAATCATGGCCTTGATTTGTCGTCTTCAACGTAACTGAGAAGAAAACTACACCTTAGTCAAGTTACAAAATTAGAAATCACTCTTTTAATGTCAACAAGAATTTACCCTAAAATTATTAAAACGGCAAATAAAACTTTATTAGAAATTTTAAAAATCATTTCGAATAATGTAATAGTCACTTTTTAAAAGTGAAATTAGTTTGTAGTGTTTGCAATAGTAATTTTGAATGAGTAAAATAGTGAGTTCCACCCCATACTAATTTGAGTCAAAAATTTTAATGTAGCATTACCAAATTGTTTTCTTATGTGTTTAAACCTAGATATTTTAAGAAGATTTTAGTAACGGTTTGTAAATCAAGATTTTCCAGTAATTTTATAAGAATAATACAGTAATTTTATAAACTTTGGAACTATGTTGTTGTTTAATCATTTATCGATTGAAACTCATATCCTTTGAAACACTAAGTCTTGTCACTTCTCTATCGATTTTAAGTCCTATCATTTCATAAAGATTTCTTAACTCTTCTTAGTTTTCAACCTAGAGCCCTTTAGGAATGTTGACTAAAACTTGCCAATTACCTTTCCAATCACTAGCCATAGTCGATTAGCTAATATCTTTGCCAAAATTTTGTAAATGCACCCACCAAAAAGAATGGGCAAAAGTGAGACATTAGTTTTGGTGTTGCCATTTTAAAATCAGTATTATGAAGGAGGTCATAATTGTTGAACATAGTTTCCCATTTAAATGGAAGTCGGTAAGGAATTTTATAATATCATATTTAACCAATTCCCAATGGCACTTTATGAAACTTAAATTAAATCCATTAAGACTCGAAACCTTATTATTGTTACAGTTTTTAATCACATCCAATACCTTTGATGAGCGGAGAGGGCTCTCCAATATTAAGTTATTAATCCTATCTAGTTTTTGAAAGAGGGATTTATCCATTTACATGCATGGGTTTTCAACCTTGCCTACATGCTATATGAAATGTGTATAGACGACTACTATAATCTTAATGGGCTTATAAAAAGTTTCCCCCCTTACTATGACTTTACTAATTAGGTTTTTCCACCTTTTATTAAAGGTGGTGATATGAAAAAATTTTGCGTTGCGATCGCCATTAACCATCCATTTGAGGAATGAATTTTGAAAACATTTTGATTCCTTTCTATAGGTCTCATCCTGGTAAGTTTTTTTGTTCTTTATTAGCTCTACTTTTTCCTCATCTGATAGGCTTTATTGCTTTTGTTTCAAAAGTAGCTCCTCAATTCCTTTTTTCTTGCCTTTTTATTTATGCTCTAAGATTTTAATAACTTTTTGACTGACGTTAACCTGCCACTAAGAGATTGGCTTGGACACTCGTTATTAGATGATTGACCCAACCATTTGTAACCCTTTTGTCACTCATAAATCTTCTAGCCAATGATTAAAGATACAAAAAGGCTTCGAATCCCAATCCCTATTGGCTTTACCTTGTCATACCCTTGCATGATTAAAAAAGCTACAATGAACCTCTCACTATTTGATCTTGGGCATCATCCTTAATCACTAAGTGTTAATAAGAAACTTATCAGTTCTACTCAATGTAGGATTTTGTCTAAAGTTGCTTTATATGAACTGCCTACCATGCATTGGTAAATTGTTCAACTCTATATCATGCACAAACTCCATAAATTGTTGGATAGCTACCTTTTTGTCCTAGATTAAAACATTTTGATCTTTTGCTAAGATAATGTTAAAATCCCCCCTACACACCACCAACTTTTAAATTTTGTTTTCAAACATTACACTTTATCTTACATACCTTTTTTCTTTGAGAAGTTATTTGATGTATAAATATTAATTGGTACCATCTTCCTCTCTAATGGAACAAACATCCCTTCAAACATGATAAACCAATTAGAAATTAGCTTATTTTAAAGCTGAAACACCTCTTTGTTGCATAAATTACCAACCCCTTGTTACGTCGATAACAACAAAATTAGTATAAACCAATTACTATCTTTACTACAATTTCCCCCAACTGAGTTTCTTATACTAGTAACCTAATAATGAACAACCTTACATTTAATATTTTTTCCTAAACCCCTTACATTTATTGGTAGTAGTAGTATAACTATAAATTAAACAAAACCTATATATAATACTCAGTCTTAAGAGCATTACTATTCCTCTAACTCCTATTCTCTAATCGATAGTTAGGCAATCATCATGTCTTTCCTTTCCTATATCAGTTGCCTCAGCACCTTCCCTATGTAAACAATCCTCTTTGCCTCCTTATATTGGACCTTGTTCTTATGCTAAATGTACCCATCATTTATACATATCTCTTTTGTTAATGACATTTCTTTATCAACTTTTGCTTCACCATTGTTGCCTTCCCTTTCCCTTTCTTTGCCCTTAGCATAACTTTATGGTCCATTTCTAGCTTTACCTTGCTTTTTCCTTTCCTCAAGTAATCCTTCTTCAATAAGCTTACCATCCCTTCCTTGTGTTTTGATGGGTTAGAGACCTTAAGAATAAGGTCACTAATGGGAGAATGATAAGGAATAAATGATCGAAGGTTGATTGAGATATCATTGGGCTTTTAATATTCCCCATTCCATGTGAGTTAAGTTTAGATTTCTATTTTTTATGCTTCCTTTCAAATGGGGCTTGTTGAGCCCTATTCCTACCTTTCAACCTAACTAGATACATCTAGCTACTTGGGCTCAGTCTATAATCTTTTGATAACAGGCCTTAATCATTATAGCCTTGGCCTTAAAGTTTAAATAGGCTAAGTTGTTTGCTAGCCAAGCCTAGGTCCACTTCTCTCCTTAGTAATTCCACCTGTTCATCATCCTAACTTGTTATAGGGGGCCTTATTTGAAGGCTCTATTTGGGCTTGCTTTGATTTGTCTTTTCTTTGTTCTTACTTGAGCCCATTTTTCCTAGGTGTCACCTAGCCCAACATATGCCATGTGGTGTCTTGGCTTACTCAAGATCATTTAGCAGCATCTGAAACCCATATTATTAATGGACCTATTATCAAGAGACTCCCAAATTCCTCTAACTTCCTATTTGTAGCTTCTCACACCTTCTAATTCAAGCTCCTCCCTTTTCATAGAAACCTATTCATCAACCATCAATGCCTCTTCACTTCTAAGGAATAATGTCACCCTCCAGTTGTCCACTATCATCATCATTGAAAAAGGTATTTACATATCAATCAAGACTAATAGAAGGAAAGGGTAAATGTCAAGTTGTGTTTTCAGCTTTGATTCCTTTGCTAGACCCAAAAAATGACCCTAAACACTACTTAGCCTTGCTATAAACTTTGGACTAGCTTGTAGTGACAATTCGTAAACTGATATCCAGACCTTTGGTTCCTACTATTACATTTGGGCTCCAAGGTCTCACTTGTTGAAAGAATCATTATAGCCAATGTCTTTCCTTTTGCAACACCCAATCCATGTCCTTATTTGATTTAAAAGTCAGTAACACCTTTGAACCCCTTAACATGGTCACTTTTAAATGGGGTGATAAGGATTTATGGATAGACTTTGTTAAAAGTGGATTTCAAACCACGGTCATTAGAGCTATTCCCACTCTGACTTTGGAGTAGCATAAGTTAGCATTATTGGTTGAGTATGGAGTTAGGTGATTTCCTTGAAGATTATAAGGTAGCATTTGTGAACGGGGTCCCTTGGTACTTCCACACTTTTGTTATTGCTACCTTTTCTAATACTTTTTTGAGCCTCCTTTATGTCACTTTTTGATTAGGGGAATATAGCTAATCAAATTTGTGAAATCCACCCTGTCTTGTTTCCAATCAAATTTCACAAAATCAAATTGTTAACCCAACTTACTAAGCCTCCTCAAAAAGAACACATCTACCACTTGTCTCGATCTTTGAAAGATCTTCCATAGGCCTTTTGGGTCAATGGAATTCGACAGATTATGGATAAAATGTGGCATGATTTGGGTCATTTCAGTCTTACAGTCATCACCCTCTAGTTGATGGAACTTTAATTTCTCAATTTGGGTAAGCAATTAAACTTGAATGCATTGGTTGGCTAAGCTATAAAAGTATGAATCTAGATGTCAACATTTATCTTTCATAGGGCAATAGTGACAATTTGTTTGTTTTGTAAAGTTCTTTTGCTAAAAAAATCAATTTTTTGATCAGTATATAACTTGTAAGCATTACTTGGGTCTTGGTTTTCATTTATACTTTGTGTTTTTACTAGCTAATTAACTTTGGTTACATTTTAATAGTTTTATTTTTAATTATTTTTATCAGCTAATGAACGATTATGACATTTTAATAATTAGTGTAAGAAGGGTTTTTATTATGTATGCCATTAACTTTATAAAGGATATATAATGCACCTTAATCTCATTTAATGTGGAAAATTAGATTAGGTTATGTAATTCAATCACATGTCTTCCCTTAATCCTAATTGCTTATGTTTTCTCATCATTTTGGTTTATTGTTAAACAAAGAAACTTAAAAGGATAGTTGTTTAATGTTTATTTCCATATCATTTTTTTATCTCATGTTTTTTTTTTTAATTTAGTTCATCCTTATCATTTTCCTTCTTAATTGGATGGTTTGTCATGTAAGAAATAAAGGAATCACTGGTAACTTAGTAGGACTCATTTCCATTGGCATGATCATATTATTGTTGATGTATGTGGATGCTTAAGCAATCAATGAAATTGATTTTTAAAGATTTTGTTATATATATGCATAAACTAAGTTTCAAATAGCACTAGACCTAGAATTCAATTAAGTATTACAATTAATTGACCATATCTTGTGATTTATTATGGTCCTTTTAATCTTCTTACTTCATAATTTCTATAAGGTAGCTATTACTCACACTATTTAAATCTATTGATGAGGACACTACCAAGCAAATGTGTGACCATCTAATTTTTGGTCCTAGACTAAGAGGTTCTTAAGGCTCCACTTAGGTATAACCTATCATTTTCCATTAATCATCAATAGATGCTTATAGTCTGCTTAACTAAGTATGCTCAAAGACATATGCCATATGTTTAATTGATTTGTTAACCTTACATACTCAATTTTAATTGGTTGACTATATTTTTAATTGCTAGAACTCATATCTTTAATTTTTGCTTAGTGTACACATTTAATATACTTACTAATTTTTGTTTCTATTTCGTAGAACAATAACAATGCTGGTAATAATAATACTTATTAAGCAAATATGCTATGGACTAAGCTTTTTATTTAATTGATTGACTATCTTGTGGACTATATTAAATATGAGCACTTAATAATATTATTTTTATAAATTATATACTTGTAGACCTTTTATATTTATTTGGATGATTGGTGAATGGACCAAGTATTTATTATTTCAAAAATTATATGTTAATTGTGAATAGGTGAAATAAGAAATTAGTATAAATAATTAAAATCAATGTACTTATTTCTTAAAAACCATTGTTATTGAATTTAAAAATGTTATTTTTAGGTTTCATAATTACTATTTTTATTTTTCAACACCACCATCTTTATTACTAAAAACCATTGTTTTTCTTACTTAAGCCATTACCTTTATTTTTCAAAATCATGGTTTTTATTACTTAAAATCATTGCCTTTATTATTCAAAATTGTTGTCTTTAGTTTTCAAAATCGTTGTCTTTATTGCTTAAAGCAACTACTTTTATTACTTATAATTAATGCCTTTATATTTACACCTATTGCTTTTAAGTATCAATATTTTGGAACAAAGGCCGTTCAGGGGCCGATCCGAGTGGAAGACATTGTCAGGTGGGAAGTTTGGCTGGGGCGGCACATCTGTTAAAAGATAATGCAAGTATCCTAAGATAAGCTCAATGAGAACAGAAATCTCGTGTGGAACAAAAGGGTAAAAGCTCGTCGTTTAATTATGATTTTCAGTACGAATATGAAATGTGATCTCAAAATTGCTGCCTTTAAATCTAAAAAATGCTAACATTTCATCTAAAAAATGTTGTCTTTTGGTATTGGCATTGTTGCTTTTACAACTCAAAATCACTTTAATAGCATATTTAAATCATCCTTATTGACTAACCACCTATTGTTTATGCACCTATGAAGCACTATGCATAATTCTAAAAATTCAATGCTATTAATGCCAAGAACTGCTAGGTTAAACCTTTAGTGTAATATATTTTTTTTTTTTGGTGAGAATAATCATTAAAACCATTGCATAAAGACTCTTGCAACACCCATCAAAGGTCATGCTTAAAAAATCGCAACCTTAGATATTAGGAAGTGATTTAACACATTTAACTAGTAGTTTCTAATTGTTACTATAAGTGCGGTGTAGAATTGTCTTAGTAAAATCAAGTATTCAAGAAATTTGTAATTTTAAAAGGAAATTCATTTTCTTTATATCATATGTGAATGGACATAACGCATATATATATATATAGAAATCTAGGGTTATTAACTAAGAGAGATGTCTCTTCAATTCAATAGACACAATCTTTTTAGTGTGTCTATTTATTAAAAGTGAGAGATTTTTACTATGCATGATTAACTTAGTAGGTAAGTTATACATATATCT
Organism: Ceriops decandra; assembly: GCA_020615895.1. NCBI lineage: Eukaryota > Viridiplantae > Streptophyta > Magnoliopsida > Malpighiales > Rhizophoraceae > Ceriops > Ceriops decandra. The sequence goes on along the minus strand of JAHLGO010000381.1, from coordinate 4,810,988 downwards.
AAGTAGTGGGGAGAGGCAACAACCTAGATCTATATATTCTCATATGGAAGCAGTCCAGGCTCAATATAAAAAATGGAGAGAAATATTTGTAAGAGTCCTTTGACATTTCTTTATCACAAAGTATATCAGAAGGCTCAATATAAATTTTTATGTGTGATCTTTGAATTAATTGAGACTAAGTGTAAGGTAGTATTATCACAAAGTAAAAAGATTGAGTGAAAAACTGCCTGCGACACTTTTCGTGTAGAAGATAATAAGGATTCAAGAGTTATGACCATAGAGTTACGTACTCAGCCCTTTAACGTATACAAGCCACCTAATAGATTAGTTAAATCAATTTAGATGCCCGTGTAACTTGATCATGTTTCTGATTAATAAAAAGAAATAAAAACTTGAATTGTTGAACACGTTGAGAAGGCTATATTACCATAATATCCCTCCGCATTTGTTTATTAATTCAAATATTAAAATGGGTTATCACATTAATAAGATAAGATAATCTATCTCAACAACTGTAGAGGGAAAGATTAATGCATGGATTATCTGTCAGATGCCGATTTTCTAATTAGGTCGGGAAACCTTGTCAGTCATCTGTTTAGAACAATATACATAATAAAAAGAGAGAGAAGCATCTTTGATCCCTTGCAAGAAATGACATTGACATTTCAACTCACCCCCATCATTTTTTCATTGCTTCCAAGCCATATGGGCAGTAATTGCAATGATGATCGGGATGATTTCAGGCACAATGATGAGTTTGTGCTTGAGCCAAGGGAAGCGAGCTTGCTGGACATCCTTCTTCTCCTTGTTTCCCCTGACATCAAAAGTAGAAGATTTGTGAAGTGCAAGGAAGAGCACGAACATAAAGATTTCAAGGATCGATGGATCATTTTCATATCCATTCTTTTGCTGAAAGTCTTTCTGTATGCTAAACAGCCCATGGCCCGAATAGGGAATGCATTGGAGATATGGTTGAATCTTCTATCAAGCAATGGTGGCTTTTTCATGTTGTTGTTGAATCTTTTGACGGGTATGTGTATATATGTTCTGCTTCTTTGTAGTATCTCATGAAATTATATAAATTAACTTGAAATTCTTTGAACTTGTATAGACCAATTATGTATGGGTCTGCTGTAAGGTTAACCTTTTTATAAACAGAATATTATCAGTCAAGGAAAGTAGCTTTTTGCAAGAACGTAAAAGCACTGCATATGATTTAGATACAGCTCTCCTCTAATCCTTACAAAGTAGGGAAATTAGAAACCTCGACCTATTTATTTATTTATATTTGGATAGCAAGCAGGAAAAAACAAATAATAATTAAGCACCAGATGGTACCTATGCATATTGACAAATACATAAAAGTAGTTAGCGTATGTACTTTGTAATTGCATTTATTCCTATATATGTCAGGTATATATGGGTGTCTGCGGCAGCCCTAATTGTGCACATTTGTATGTGGTTACATATGCGTAGATGTGATTTATACTGATCACATTTTTTGATATGTTATCAAGATCGATGCTAATTATGAACGAGATTATGCAGGAAGGCTAGTGAGGCCGGACAGATCATCGGCAGCATTCACTTCTGTGGTGGGAAATATTGACTTTAGGGTAGAACTGGACAAGAATATAAGACCTGGCGATACAAAATACAATACTTCGTTGTCTATGATGGCAGCTAAATTGTCTTACGAGAGCAAAGCCCTCATCGAATCCATAGTAAACGATCGCTGGAATGTAAGTACATATGGATCAATCGTTGATATCTATCTATCTATCTATCTATATATATATATAAAGCATGTAACAAAATAGATAAGATGAAATTGGTAACACAAAAAAAAAAAAAAAAAAAAAAGAAAACAAAGGTGGGTCACTAACAAAATATGTAGGTAATTAATAAATTTTACATTTCCTTCACAAGTAAAGGTGGTAACAATATTTCTGGTCCGTCCTTGACATTTTGCAGATGAAGTTCTTACGCTTCTACGACTGCAGGAATGGTAAGAAACAATTTATCCTTTGTAATTACCTATGGTCCTATTATGGCTTCAGCTTACCCAAGTCTTGTGTTCCAACTTCTAAAGTTGTGGCAATTTGATTGGCAAGGTCCATTGAATGAATTATACTAAGAGATCGTGCCGGCCACGTTAGTGCTAACTAAATATAAATTATCAGAAGTCAACATAACTTGACGTGGACGGGAAAAATTATTGTGAGTGCACATCACACGGAGAGAAAGTATATGTGGCCAATACCTTTTCCAGTTTACGATTCTAATACTTCAATTAAGATTTAAGTTTGGGATGTCAGAAAATGTTATTTTGGGGAACGGTGATTACGTCATGCCATGCATCACCGTTCACCAAGCCTAGATGTTAACATAAACAATTGAATAATGACAAAAATTTTGCTTTATTTGTCAATTATGCTCAAATGATCGGAATGCATTCATTCAAAAAGATTATCTGATGCAGATGATATTGCAGAATTTTATAGTGTCGGTCTCAGTTGTCCTAACACATAAACAAACATTTGGAGGGAATCTCTGCAATAAAACAGTTTAATATTATTTGACATCATTGAACTGACCAGCATAGCTTAATTTTCATTTCTATATATTGATTAATAATAGGAATGATATGTTAAGCTTTTGTTTTAATTTTTTAATTCATAGATAGCTAGCACAGTTGTACCATCCTCTAATTTGCATTGTGTGATAAACTGTAGTTCGAATTTAACTTGATTGTTGAAATTTTACATGCACAGGGACCAAGGACTCAAACGAACATCGCAAGCTTCTTTTCTGTTAATTCCATTCTGCATTTGTTAATGTGCATCATGTTGATAACTTTACTCCAAAGTGCAAATTTGGTTCAGCAAGTAATTGTTAACAGATGGGGATTAACATATATATATATTTGATAGTTCTTTAAATCAATATTATTTATTAATTTTGATAAATAGCAAGCATATGAAATCTTCATTTTACCCTCCAACAATTAAATCAAGTAACATTAAGCGATAATTGTGTGTTAGCATTTGTGTCTCTCTCTCTGTTTTTTTTTTTTTTTTGGGGGGGGGGGGGGTGTGGCAACGCAGGCCTTCATAAGTATTTGTTTTCTTATCTGTGCATAGAGAACCTCCGACGGAGTTCAACGAATGCCTTCATTCTCGAAGACAAGCAGTCTGACCCAATCCTAATCGCAGTGGCATTTAGAGGCACGGAACCATTTAATGCAGATGATTGGTTGGTCGATGTGGATCTTTCATGGTACGAACTTCAAGGTGTTGGTAAGATCCACCGTGGATTTACGTATGCCTTGGGCCTACAAAAGGACGGGTGGCCTAGAGATATCGAGCCAGAGAGGAACCATATGTACGCGTACTATGCAATCAGACAAACGCTGAGAGATATGCTGCACAAGAATGAGAAAGCAAAGTTTATATTGACAGGCCATAGCTTGGGCGGGGCATTAGCAATATTGTTTGTGGGGGTTTTGGCTTTACACGAAGAGACGTTGCTGTTGGAGAGATTGGAAGGGGTTTACACGTTTGGGCAGCCAAGAGTTGGGGACCGCCAGTTTGGGGAGTTCATGGTGGAGAAGCTGCATAAGTATGACGTGAAATACTTGAGATACGTTTATTGCAATGACTTGGTGCCTAGATTGCCCTTTGATGATTCAAATCTCTTCTACAAGCACTTTGGGCCCTGCCTCTACTACAATGGCTGCTATAAAGGAAAGGTAAATACTCCGCCCCCCTCATTCCAAAACTTAGGCTAAACACTACCTCGACATTATTCTGTCATAATTGGGATTTGGGTTTCAGGTTCTGTGCGAAGAGCCCAACAAGAACTATTTCTCCTTGTTATGGGCACTACCAAAGACCTTAAATGCCGTTTGGGAGCTGATAAGGAGTTTCATAATACCTTTTACAAAAGGCGAGGACTTCAGAGAAAGTTGGCTTATGAAGTTGCTCAGGTTGATAGGGCTGGCAATTCCGGGACTATCCGCTCACACTCCTCAGGATTACGACAATTGTACCCGATTGGGATCCTTCCCTTCATCCCAACAACTCCAGGAATTGCATGACGAGCTTCACCGAGATTAGAGACTCAAAATCTAGATTAGTTAAACGGCAATTTTAACTGCTTCAAATGTCTAATTTATCGATGAATTGCCTTAATAAGAATGAAAATATTTATCCTTATTAGCAGACTAGCTCATTTCAAAAAGAAGCATGAAGTAACGTTACCAGAATTGGAAAAGCCTAAGTCGACAAATCCGAGAGCACGGGTTTGACGTACTGAATTTGAAGTTAGAAACGGGCAAAAAAGCTAGACCAGATAATTACAATCCAATTTACAACTAGTTGGCAAACTCGGTTGCAAAAATATGTTATATTGCCAATACATCAAAATATATTGATATACAATATAATTAGATATGTAATATTCTTAATTTTAAATAAATAGCACTTAAAAAATGAAAAAATTGTTAGAAAGGAAGTTTAAACTGTATTATTCATTAATTGGATCAGCTACAACCCCATTTAGTTGGAAGAGGAGAATTGTTGGGTTCACTAGTCCCTTTCTATGTGGCATGGGAGTTTAATTATTGTGAAAATACAGCCTAAATGTATTTATTTTTGTTGCATAATCCAAAAGGTATAAATACTCCTCTTTGACTACTTAAAACTTAATTAAAAAAAAAATAAAAGTTGTAGATAGAGAGTTGGATAGTTGCTAAAATTTTTTAATTTGAAATAATATTCTTATATCTTTCTATATGATGGAGATCGTATTTTGAATGCTATACATTTAGTTTTTTTATTTTAGTCTCATAGGTCTATATTTTGGGCATTTTTTATATATAATTTTGATTAATCATACAATTGAAAGGTTGTTTATGGTCTGATTAAGCTAATTTTTGGTAAATAATTAAAAAACACATATTTCTTCATTATGGGTAGTTGGATTGTGTTGCGGTATCTACAAAGGTAGGATTTTGCTTCAAAATAGAGACATCCAAATTTTGGTAATTTTTTGTCATCTTATTTGTGATAATTTCAATAAATCATATGGATAAATATTGATTTGTTATTCAATTGAACTAAATTTTTGTTAGCTAACAAAGAACATTTGGAAGTTCATTTTAAATAGTTGAATTACTGTTTTAAGGTTTGCTTATTAAGTTATTGTAATAGGATGTGGTTGGTTTGATTTGGTCAACTCGTTAGCCTCTCATTGAATATAAATTGAATTTGTATAATGTAATTAATGTTATATATTTCTATGATACTTACTTGATTGTAATGAAGTTGATTTTTGAATCAAAGCATATTGTAGTTTTTTTTATTATTATTTGAAAGGATTTTTCACATAAAAATTAATTTTTTCTCTTATATGATTACTTTGATTGTCATATTTATTATTTAATCATCTTTTTATAGGTTAAGTAAAAGAAGTCTGTTGGATTATTCATACTTTGTTATCCTTTCTCTTATTAAGCTTATTTGTAGAATGTCCATTAGTCTCTTTATTGTTTGCGATAAGATCACTTATATTGCATTTAAAATCTAATTTTAGTAAAATTCACACTCATTATGTTGCATAGATTTCATTTATAGGTTTTGCCATGATTTTTATGATAAGTTGTGAATCAAAATTTACCTTTAACCTATTTTTCATTGTTATAACTAGATTAGAGTTTTTCTTCCATTTTGAAATTTGACCCTTTTGTTTTTGAAAAAGTCAAAAGAAAGAAAGCCAAAATCATTGCGTGGGAAAACTTGCAAAAGGCAAAAAGCAAGGTCAATAATAAGGAAACTTAAGGTTCTTTTTTTCCTTCTCGTTATAACACATGAATTAAGTGATTTTAGGACACACTTATTATTCCACTTAGTTCATTATTGTAATTGTTACCTTACTTCATATTTATTTCCTTTACCTTGCTTTGATGTTAATGTATTAGACTTTGAAATTGGTTGCAATAGAATGCATGCCATTGTCACTAACTAGATTATAAAAGGCTATGACTTTTGATAGAGAACTTAATGGAATTATAGATTTCTTGTTATTGTATTTTATGAAAATGTTACTAAATCACTTTTAATGGTGTGAGATTATTATAAAGATACATAACTTTTCTTTTCAAAAAAAAAAGAAAAAGAAAGAGGATATCTTAATGTAGAAAACTTTTACACTATGAAATCTAAAAAAAAAAAGAAGATTAAATGTATACAGTATTATTCCTATTTTTACAAAGAGGATGCTAGAATAAAAAAGAAGGCTTTAAATCATAATTATCCTTATACACCTTTAGAAATTATTAATAAATTAATTATTAGCAAAATAATTTTTTCTCACAATTGAAGTGATATTATTATATTAGATATCACCTTGTTCACAACATAAGAACTCCTTACTAATGAGAATTAATGGAAATTTTGTTTTAGAGTATGAGAGATGATTTTTTTTCTTTTTTTTTATGTTGATTTTTTGAAAGCATAAAATCAGTTTTTTTTTTCAGATGTCATAATTAGCAACACATTTTTTATATTGCATGTAATAAGAAGGGATTTTTAACTGCTTCCAACTTCCTTTTAATGGCTTGGGTTAGCCTATCATGCGTGGGCCTACCTAATCCAAAATAATTTATATCTCCCACTTGTACATGATGGGTAGAAACAACTTGATTATTAATAAAATCTTAATATTAAATTATTCATAAGTAATTTATAAAGGTAAATGGGTTGTGTGACTTGCAAGCACACCTACACTTAAGAGCATATTCTATATAACTATTGAGGAGTATAATTGCTAGACCTAAAAAATAAAATATAAGCTTTATATTAAAAAAATGTCTTATTATTTCCCAGACATATTTTGTCGCATCAATCTCAACTTATTATATTCCTCTTAGATTGAGTTAGATTTTGTTTTTCTCATATGTATCTATAATTATGTTTTATTCATAACTTTTTGTCATTCATTATGAATAAACATAATTGGTATGAATATATATGGAAGATGTAAAACAACAATAGTCTTCCTTTCACACATGTTTTTTAACTATAATGTAATCGCTTTCCTAAACATATTTTAAAAGGTTAAATCATTTTTAACTGTAGGGTACTAAAGTAGCATACATCATATTGTAACTTTAGAATAAGGTCAAAAGTCACATAGGGCACATTTTTTTAAGGTAATAATATCTTAAAGACTCACGTAATAAAGAAGTAAGGATTATTTTTGAGGTATGAAGCGTGTGTTACGGAGATTTCTTTTGTACGGAGCATATGTTATGTCATTTATTTTTCTTATAATATCACCATACAAATTTTAATTCAATCACTTTCAAGTATTTAACTTGAATTCTCTAAGTAACTCCCTTATTTATAAGTATCAAATTGAGATCTCATATCTAACTTTTAATAGGCTGTATAGTGAGTGAGAATTTATATTTGCTTTTACTTATTATATCCTCATCTTGATCATCTTAAGGCGACTATCTCTATATAAATAAAATTTTGCTCACATGGTGGTCTCATCCTTACACACTTTCTTAATGCAAGAGGTGATTATCTGTGATTAACTTATTTAATATGCTTTTACTTCTATTATAAAAAGAAACTTGTACTAGGATTGATCTCATATTAAACTTATTGTATAACAATTAACACTTGAGATGACATTACCAATACCTATGTAATTAAAAACAAACTTTTTAATTATATAACATTACATAGTCATAATGTATCATAACACATTAAATTCTATAAAATCCTAGAGAGTTAACATGTGGCTAAAATACATCTCTTGGTATTGGTTTAGTTGGTGGATTTGTTATCATCCCATATGTTGAAGTGTGTTATAATGTCACATCCTTTTATGACATAATGTCTCTTATAAAGTTGTATTTGGTATTAATGTATTTGGTTTTAATGATACTTAAGGATTTTTTGTATATGTAATAGCTGCCTGACTATCGTAATATAATGTAACTACTTTTTGTTGATCACCACATACTCCTAAATGTTCAAAGAATCTTTTAAGCCAAATAGCTTCTTGCATTACAACTAAACAAGTTGCAAATTCTACCTCTATTATCAATAAGGCAATACAACTTGGCTTTTTACTACTCTATGATATGGTGTAATCATTAAGTAAGGACATATATCCTAATGTAGATTTACATTTATTTATATCTCTTCCCCAATTGGCATATGAATAAATAGTTAGTTGTAAATCGTTTCCTTGATAACATAAGGAATAATCTATAATGCCTTTAAAATACCAAAGTATTCTTTTCACAATTTGCCAATGTGCTTTTCTTAGGTTTAATTGATATCTACTCACCAATCCCATAACATAATAGATTTTAGGGCATGTACACATTATAATGCATATTAGACTACCCATTGTATTAAAATATGACATATTCTTCCTTTCTTCGCACTCTTATTGTGTTTTAAGAGATATTTTAAGACTCAAATTATTCATTTAGTAATTAGAGTGTTAATAGATTTATAACTTTCTATTTTAAATTGCTTAAGAATTTTATGAATGTAAGATTGCTATGATAAAGTTAGGAGTCTCTTTGAACAATCCCTACAAATCTTAACTCTTAATATTTAAATCGTTTCACCCATATCTTACATTTTAAAATTAGAGGATAACCATTCCTTAATGATAGTGACAAACGTTTTATCATTTTTAATTAATGGAATGTTGTCAACATATAAAAATAGAATTGCAAATTTATTTCTAAGTCTTTTAACATACATGCAATGATCCTTATCAATCATTGAGAAGTCATGTGAAATTATTACATAATTGAGTTTCAAACACCATTTTCTAAATGATTATTTTAGGCCACTAATTGATGTATGGAGTTTATAAACTTTATTCTCTTGGACTTGAACAATAAAACCCATATATTGTTCCATATAGATTTCTTCATCTAGCTTTTTATTGAGAAAAGCAATTTTGATATTTATTTGATGTGATTCTAAATTTCTATTTGTTACTATAACTAGAATTAGGTGAATTGAGGTAAACCTTATTACGGGTGAAAAAATTTCCTTATAGTTTATACCTTCTTATTGAGTATAACTTTTCACTATTAAGTGGGTTTTATACCTTTTTATAGAACCAACTGCATTATGCTTAATTTTAAAAACCCATTTATTGTCAATAGCATTTGTCCTTGAGATAAATCTATTAAGTTCTAAACTTTGTCACATTTGATGGATTCCATTTCTTCTTCCATTGTCTTTCTCCATTGTTCCTTAATAGGGTATGTGAGAACCTTAGTTATTGTTTTAGGTTCTTACTCATCGTGAGGGACAATCATAAAAGCTTCCCTTTCAATCTCAAAATGATAACTTGGGATGCTTTTACAATTGCTTTTACGTAATATGGGTCCTTGCAAATCTTACACAATTTGTGGCATGACACTCCTACTTAAATTGATTACTTGGGACATTTTCTTATGCATTTGAGTTGATGGATTTGGTATATTATAGCCATTATCAATTTCACCTATACTAGGAAATTCATTTTCTAAAAATGTAACACATGTGATTTTAATTCTGAAATACTTTTATCTTTTTGTTTACCAATAAACACATATCCTTTAGAGTGATCATAGTATCTTATAAAGATACATTTTTTTTCCTTTTGGACCCAATTTACGATATTTATGAGATGGATTATAAACATAAGTGACTGACCCTTATGCTTATAAATTACTTAGGTAAGACTTTAGTCCTAAATATTATTTATATGGGGTAAAAGTAACAAATTTAGAGGGTACATGGTTAAGTACATATATAACCACTAAAAAAGCATCACCTAATAATATATTAGGAGATTTGCTTATGCCATTATAGACCTAACCATCTTTAATAAGGTTCCACTTCTCCTTTTTGCAACACCATTTTGTTGTAGAGTTTTAGGAACAATTAGTTACCTAACTATATCTTTTTTATTACACAATTCTTTGAATTATTCAAATAAATATTCATGTCCTTGATTAATTCTTAAGGATTTAATCCTTTTATCTAACTAATTATTTACCATACTTAAATATGTTTTAAAGCATTCTAATGCTTTAAATTTATAGGAAATTAGATAAACATGACCATAATGCATGTAATCATCAAGGAAAGTAATGAAATATAAGGCACCATGCCTTGCCTTCACACTTATTGGACCAAATATGTTAAAATAGACCAATTGTAATGGAAATTTAGTCTTACAACCTTGCCAAACGGTTTTCTAGTTGTTTTTCCTCCTAAACAGTGTTAACATATATATAATTCAATTTTAGTAAGTGAACCTAAAAGGCCCTTTTTTGCTAATCTATTCATTTTCTTTTGCCTAACACGACTTAGTTTAGCATGTAAGATATTTGTATCCATGATATTGTTATTGGTTGATGTAATAATTGAAAAACAACTATTATAGATATTAAACACACCATAGTTAATATCTAGTACAAACAAACTATCTGATAGATGTTTATGACCAATATAAGAAATGTTGTCATAAATATTTACAAAATGACATTTGAAAATAAGTTTATAGCCTAAACATAGAAGGATAGGAATAAAAACAAGATTTTATCCAAATTTAGGTGCATAAAGGACATCGTGAAGTAGTAAGGTTCCATCATCTTGCATTTTTAATTTGCAACTCAATCCCTTTTACTTTTACTCTTGTGTTGTTCCTAACATACACCTATCTTAAAATCAACTCCAATTTGATGGAACTTTACATATACTTCTTAATCTTTAACTAAATGTTTTGTAATCCTTAAGTCTTCAATCTATAGAAGATTAGATTTAGTAAGTAATATTAAGTTAGGAACATTAGCTAAACAATAACGAGCTAAAGTAAAGGATACCTTCTTTGGATTAGTGTATTCACGAGTAAAATTACCTAGTTTGCCATAGTTGTTGAGCTTATCTTTGATGGCTAATGTTGGATTAGTTGTCAATAGCATCTTATAGATTTGTTAAGATGTGTTTACTGCCCATAAGTGCATTTTGTATTCGTTAAGGAGCTTGAGATATAGAGAGATTGTTGGTCAAAATTGTTGGTGGCAAGTTAACTCTAAAGCCAATGAGTCAATGTTGACCGTTGACCTTAAATTTTAAGAATTAATGCTAATCATTGACCTTTGACTATTGATCTCAAATTTTAGGAATCAATGTTGACCGTTGATTGTAGGGCAACCCTTAGGGATTAATGTTAATCCTTGATTGTAGGGCAACTTTTAGGAATCAATGCTAACTATTGATGAGAGGGCAACCCTAAACTCAAAGCTTATAAATATATCTATGCAGCTGTTAAGAGAGGTGTGTGTTGAAAAAATGTAATAGAGAAATAGTGAAAATGGCAAAAGAGCATCCACCAAAAAGAGAGAGTAATGGTAGAGGAAGAACGTTTATTTTGTAGACCAAAAAAAGAGAGCAATGGTAGAGGAAGAAAATAGAAAGTGTGTTGTAGAAACGTAATAGAGAAAATGAGTAGAAAGGCAAAGGGTAGACACCAAAAAGAGAGAGCAATGGTAGAAGAAGAAAATAGAAGGCATGCTGCAAAATAAAAAAAGGCGTACTACAAAATAAGAAAAGGTTTGTTGCAGAAAAAAAGAAGGTATGCTGTGCAGAAAAAATGGATGTGTTGTGCAAGAGAAAAAAAAAAAGAGGCCGTACTATTAAAAGGTTGTGTGTTTTGCAGAATATTAAAGAGAGAATGGCAAGAAAGCTATAAAAAGGTGAGCTATAAAAAAGAGACAGTAGTGGCATCCAAGAGAAGAGAATGCAACAGCGTCTAGGAGGAGAGAATGTAGCCACATCTAAGCAGAGAGACTACAACAACTGTAGTAAGGAGAAGGCAGCAGTGGCAGCAAAAGGGAGAGACAACCTTTAGCAGTAAAAGAATAGGAGAGAACTTGTTGAGGAAAGACAGCAGTAACTGTAGTAAGGAGAAAGCAACAATTGTCGTAAAGAGAAGGCAGCAATTACAACAAGGAGAAGGCAGTAACTATAGTAAGGAGAAGGCAGTAGCTGCAGCAAGGAGAAGGCGGCAGTAACAATAAGGAAAAGGTAGTAGTTGTAGCAAGGAGGAGGCAGCAGTGACAAGAAGAGGAAAAAAGAGGAGTGGTTGCAAAAAGAAGGAGCTTGTAGTAGCAAAATCAACAACTAGTAGGGAAGAGAACCTGTAGAAGGAGGAAACTATAGAAGTAGTAGGAGAAAACTTGCAGAGGCTATAACTAATAGGGTAAGTTTCAGAAAAAGGAGAGACCTATAGAGATAGGAGAGAACCAATAGCTAAGGAAAGAATTAGCAGCAGTAAAGAAAACCTGTAAGGGAGAGAACCTATAGTGGAGAGAACCTACAGCAGAGAGAACTTGTGAAGGAGAGACAGTAGCAGCAGTGTAGAGAACTTGGAAAGAAAAATATTGGCAGCAGTGGAGAGAACCTGGAAAGGAGAGACAGAAGCAGCGGTAGAAAGAAAAAGGAGAGAACATGTAGAGGAGAGACTAGCAAAGCTTGAGCAAAGACCGATAGTGAGGAAGGAGATGATTTTTTTTTTTTTTTTACAACAATAGCTTGTGCACATTAAGTCATTTTTCTCAAGGAAGTTTTGTCATAAAAGTTTTATTTGTTTCTTGAGAAGGGGTGGGAAACCCTTAGAGTGATTAGGAGATCAACTCTTTTAGTTATTGGGAGATTAATTTGTTGAGTTATCGGGAGATTGACTCATCAAGTGATCGAGAGATCATTGTAAGTGGTTAAAGAGTGATCTTTCCACAACATCAGTTGTATCCCTTGATAACAAGAGTGAATTGTGTGATGTTGGAGTGATCTTATCACATCGTGGACATAACTCACATATAATGGGTGAACCACGTACAAATTTTGTGTATTCTTGGGTGCTCACACTTAATTGATATCTATACAGCTGCTTTCATATAAACAAGTAAGATAATCATTGGATCATCGATTTTAATAAATCATAGAGGTTTAATTCAGATAGATTTGTAAAAAATAATTATCTCACACTGATTTACCCCCTTCCCCTCTTTGTGTGAAACCCAAAAATGTCCTCATTAAGTGGTGTTAGAGCTTCGTTTCTTTATTGATCCATTTTGCTTGCTTTGATTTGAAATTGTTTGTTGTTGTTGTGAGATTATACATTTATTATTGGTTAATATTATAGAGAGTATGAATAGTGTTAATAGCAAGGTAATTCCCACTTTGGATGGATAAAATTATTAGTTATGAAGAATAGAATGCTCCTATATTTGATATCATTTGGTTTGAATGTGTTTGAATCTGCTATTAGTGGCTTCACCCCTATTGTTAAAGGTATTACTATGACACCTACTAATAAGAAGAATTTGAGGTGTGATGGAAAGGCGAGAAATGCCTTATATGCCTCCTTATCAGAAAAAGATTTTACCAAAGTGATAAGGTGTAATATAGCCAAACAAATTTAGGACAAATTAAAGAATATTTATGAAGGAGACAATGTTGTGAAGGAAGCCAGGCTATAAATCTAGAGGAGAAAATTTAAAGACATAAAGATGTAGAATGATGAATTTGTGGATGCCTTCTTTACAAGAGTATATGAAATTGTATGCTCCATTAAAGGCTATGGAGAAGAGATCAACAATTTTATTGTGGTAAGTAAGATACTTAGAACCTTACCAAAAGCTTTTAATGCCAAAGTTTCCTCTATAGAAGATAGAGATTTGGATAAACTGCTCCTAGATGATTTGCATAGCATATTGGTCACTTATGAAATGAGAATAGCCCCAATCAAGAACGAAAAAAAGCCTAAGGAAGAGAAGGAGTTGACCTTCAAGGCAGTGAAAAAAAATTAAAGATTAAAAAACAAGAAGCAGAATCAGATAGCGGCTCTAAAGAAGAAAATGATGATACTAAACTTGATAAAGTGATGACATACATCACCAAGAATATAAGGAAAGGAAAAGGGAAGGATAAGAAAAAATTACCTTTGAAGTGCTTTAGTTGTTAAGTAATTGGGAACTTTACCATGGACTACCTAAAAAGGCTGATAGTAATGATGATGATGAGCCGGTCCTAAAGAGGAGAACAAAGAAATCCAACTATTCTAAAGTTAAAAATTCAAGTGTTAAAGGGAAAAAGCAATTCTTTAGATCTAAAAGAAGAAAATTTTAAAGTAAGCTTAATGAAAAAGAGTCTAAAGAAGAAGTTGATAATGATGCTGTAGAGAATATGCTGGTTGCTCAAGTAAATATTAAACAAAACTCTGCAAGTGATAAGGAATTAATTGAAGAGGAAGAGAATAAGTTGGTACAACAACTTAAGAATGAATTGAAAGCTTGTTTGCACAAAAACAACAAGTTGGAAAAAAGGTAAAGCATCTTAAGAAGCTACATGAAGATTCTACTGTTGATGAATCTGATCTCTAGGTGAAAGAAAAGGGGTTTGAAGCAAAAAAGAAGTACTTGAAGAGAATTGAGGAGTTTAAAGTACTTGAGGTAGAATAAGAAAAGATGCAAGAAGATCTTGGCGTTAAGGTGATTGCACAAAAGCAAAAGGTGCTGATTTTGTAAGCCAAGATCCACAAGGTTGCGTCCGAACTAAAGAAGTATGAAGAAATCTTTGTGCAAGCCATGGAAGTGAGAATGAAGCTGTCTTTAGCCAATGCCATCATGGAAGATGCTACTAAAAAATTGGATGAATGTCCAAGTAAACAAATACCTCATTCAATGGGAAAGAAAGGACTTGACTATATTGAAAAGTCAAATGAAAGGGTAGTAGAGAAGAAGAAAATTATGTTTGTACTTGAAAGCAAACATAATGATGTTGTAGAGAAGAGAACCCAACCCAAGTTAAAATGGGTTAGGAAAGATGTGATAAAAACTCCCATCTAAAGGAGACAGGTTGTAAAGACAAAAAGAAGGCTACCATAACAATTCTTGAAAATAGGAGACATGAACTTGGTGAAAAAATAATAAAGAGGAATGTGAGGCAAGGGTCTAGGGGGATATTCTATCAAGAAAAGAGATAGCTTTAAGTGAAAAAAGTCATATTCCACTAAGAAATAGATTTGATATATTGGAAGAAATCTATGAAAGATGTGAAAAATTTAGACATACTACTGAGGAATACTTGACATTGTTGCTTGGTTAAAGTGTGCAAAGGAGAACACTTACATATGCTTTTAGGTTTAGCTGAAGAAGAAGAAGAAGAAGGGAAATGGCTATAATTATGAAAGTAGCCTTAAAAGCTTCTAAGAAAGAAAAGCCTTGGATTTTGAACAATGGTTGCTTTTCACACATGATAAAAGACTCCAAGGTGTTGAAGGAAGTAGTAAAATATGATGGAGGGTCAGTCACATTTGACAATGATGGTGCCTTAAAGATCAAAGGTATTGGTGCTACTGAAATTAGTGCAAGAAAGCTGAAATCAAAGGAAGTACTTGATGTTAAAGGGCTAAAACACAATCTAATTAGTGTTTGCCAACTTTGTGATAATGGACATAAAGTTACTTTCAGCATGAATAGTTGCACGACAAAAAGATTAAGTGATGGTGCTATTCTTACGAAGGGAGAAAAAATAAATGGAAGCTTATACTAAGTTTCCTGTAGCAAAAACACATGCTATATGAGCATAAAAGATGGGAATTTGTTGTGGCATAAGAGATTGGGACATCTTGGATAAAAAAGGGCTGACCTTATGTGTTTAGCCATCCTATAGAGGTTGAGGTATGCCTTTAACCCCTTTTCCTTTCCCTTTTCTAATGTTTTTTGGATTTATTATCAAAAATGGGAGATATTTTGTATAAATCCAAATAGAGTATATACTAATCAAAAGGGGGAGTAGCTCGATAAATCCAAAGGGGAGAAGTAAAAAAAAAAAAAAGGGAGTTAAAGGTTGCTTTCAATTGGTGTCAACCCCACATACAAAAAGGGAGATGTATGTTTTAGGGGGAATTGTCAATGTCAAAAGTTATTTGTGCTTAATTGTTGATTTTTTGATTTAATGTGTTGCCGACAAATCTAAAGGGGGAGATTTTTGAGCCCATCTTTAATGGTTAATGTTAGATTTGTTATCAACAGCATCTCATAGATTTATTAAGATGTGTTTATTGCTTATAGGTGCATTTGTGTTCGTCAAGGTGCTTGAGATGTAGAGAGATTGTTGGTTAAAACCATTAGTGGCAAGTCAACCCTAAATTCAATGAGTCAATATTGATTATTGACCCTAAATTTTAGTATTTAATGTTGATTGTCAACCTTAAATTTTAGGGATTAATGTGAACCATTGATTGTATGACAACCCTTGGAGATCAATGTTAACGGTTGATTATAGGGCAACCTTTAGAGATCAATGCTAATCGTCAATTGTAGGGCAACCCTTGGGAATCAATGTTAACTGCTGATGATAGGGCAACCCTAAACTCAAGGCTTATTAAAGTTCCCAACTTTATCTTAGGATCTACTAGTTTGTGATACTGAGAGGGGAGTGAATCAGTATCACAACAATTCGCAGATATGTGAACAACTTCAACCTCTTTTTAAAAGCAAACTCTCTCTCAGATTCAACTAAGGTAAATCTATTGCAACCTACTAATCACAATAGTCTCCAAAGTCACCTTTCAGACACCTTGTCTATTAGGTCTTCGTTAGGTTATGGGTTGGCTAATACTTTTTCTACATTCACACAACTCAATTCAAAACACAAAATGTAAAACAAAGTAAGGACATACAAGATTTATGTGGTTCCGTCAACGTGATGTACATCCATAGTGGTAGGAACTCTCCCTCTACTAAGACAATCCACTGTACTTGAGAATATCAGTTACAATGGATGTCTTAATCCTCTGCTCCTTTCACTATAGCAAATACAAAGCAAGTATAATACAAAGAATGTCACTTACTGTGTCTAACCTTCTTTTAGCTTATCTTCCCTCTGTTGAATTGAATGGCTACTTCACTACCACTTAAAAGTTCACCACAACACTCTCTAACCTCTCTTGAAGAAATCTGGAAATATGTTGAGTTCTTTCAATGCTTCGCCAAATTCCTTCTTTAAGTTGTCTCACATAGCTCCTACTTTCAGCATCTCATGGTTTCACGGCTTACACTCATGCTTTTGGTCTGTCGTTTAATGTCTCACGACTTACCTCATGCTATTGGTCTGCTGTTTCATATCTCATGACTTCCTCATGCTTCTGGTCTGCGTTTTCACATCTCTTGCATATTTTTGGTTTGCACGCTTTGCTGGTCTCATGTTTCAATTTCGCTAGTCCACTCAGCTTCGCTGGTCTCCCGTTTCAGCTTTACTGGTCTCCCATTTTAGGTCTCAAGGCTTGGTCACCCGTTTCTTGTCTTACGGCCTTGTCACCTGTTTCAGGTCTCACGGCCTTATCACTCGTTTCAGTTCTCATGGCCTAGTCACTAGTTTCTGGTCACCCGGAGTCTCCTGTTTCTGGTTAGTCACGCCGTCTCATGTTCTGGTTTGCTCTCCCAGTGGTGAGATTTTTGATCTCTTACCATTCTGCTCTCCCATCGTTCTTTTGCCGTGCTCTCTTTTTGTCGTTCTGCTCTCTTGCTGTGTTGTCTCCTTGCCGTCCATCTAGTGGTTTCTCTCTTGTTGTAGGGTTTTGTCTCACCAAGGTCTCTCTTGTCGTTGGTGTGCTTTGGCTGTGTGTTGTGTTTTGCTATTTTCTTTATTTGGCCATCCACCCTCTCTTATTGTCCAACGTTTTCTCTTTGACCAATCACCCACCTTTGCTATTTATGCTGTTTTTTCATTTAGGGTAGGGTTTTTCTTGATTGTCTCTTTGGTTGGTTGGTTGGTTGCATAGGTTTTCCAAATGGTTGAATTGTTGACCTAGCCCTAACTTTGTCTTCCAAGGGCTTTATATACTCTTTTCTATGAAACTCTAATAGGGCTTACGTGGCAGATTTACATTCCTGACCTTACGCGATAGATTTACTTTCTTGTCCTTCCACGTGGCTTTACTTTCTTGCACATTTAAACCTAGTTGACAATATTACAACCCATACATGGTTGTGAGAACAATAATCTCCCCCTTTGTAATTATTGGCAACACTCATAACAAAAACCATTATGTAGTAATTTCAACTCCCTTTAAATATGCACCCCTTTCTTAACAGCTCCCCCTGTACTATTGCTTCTCCCCCGCTTTACCAACAAATTACAAATCTGAAAAACTTGCAAAGTAAAGATGGAGGATTCACCTGAACTTTAGGCTTGAGGAGGCATTTGTACAGATAGACTCATTCTGTGCTTTTCAAACAACTCTGTGGATAGATGTTTAGTTAGAATATCTAAAATTTGATCCAGCTCCTCATTGATAGCTTTGACCCAAGTTTTGTCTTATGTAGTCTCTTCAATAGATTTAGGTTCAACTTGTGAGAATAAAGCCATAGCTCCCATAATTCTTCTTCTTGTTGTAACTTCTGCTGATGGGTCACTTATGATCTAATTTCCTTGATAAGCACTGGTCCACGTTTTCTTTGTCCTTTTTTCTTGCACAGTCTTAGTTGCAAGAGGATTTCTTTCTTCATCTTTAGACTCACTCTTCTCCGAGTTTGAACTTACTTCTTGTTCCTTTTCTTTAGGTTGGTCTGTTTCTTTATATCCATTAAAGTTATCTTCTTTATTGTCCTCAACTACTCCATTCTGCATTGTTTTCCAATTCTCATCTATTCTCACATCACTGGACGTGATCACTTTTCTTAGCTTATGTAGGAAAAATTTGTAACCTTTTGTCTTTGCTGAGTATCCCATAAAGATGCCTTCATTAGACCTAGCATTGAATTTTCCCATGTTTTGCTCCTTGTTCTTCACAAAACATGGGCTGCCAAAGATTTTAAGATACTTGGCTATTGTCTTCTTGCCACTTCATAACTCATATGGAGTCTTATCAGTATTGGACCTTAGTAGAACTTTATTTAGTAAGTGCACTGCTGTAAATGTTGCTTCAGTCCAAAATCTTGTGTGAAACTTGGATTCTAGCAGTAAAGTTCTTGCCATTTCAACCATAGCTTTATTTTTCCTCTCTACCACTCTGTTCTATTGAGGTGTTCTTGTTGCTGCCATTTGATGATGAATTCCATGCTTTTCAAGGTAATGCTGCCATTTTATTTGTAAATTCAATGCCTTGATCTAACCTTAATACTTTGATCTTCCTTCCACTCTTATTTTCAGCCAATCTTCTATATCTCTTGAAGCAATTTAGAACTTCTAACTTGTGTTTAAAATACATGATGTAGGTCCTTTTTGAATAATCATCAACAAACAAGATGAAGTGCCTCTTACCATTTAACCCTTTTGTTCTCATTGATCCACACAAATCATTATGCACAATGTCAAACACTGCTTTAGAACTGAACTCTTTGGTCTTATACTACTTTCTGACATGTTTTCCTTTAGAGCATGCTGAGCAAACATACTCTCTCTCTCTCTCTCTCCTGAGGTCGGGAATGTCTCTAATTGCATGAGTAGTGGTCAAATTTCTCATGTTCTTCTGTGTTAAAGTGTCCCAGCCTCCTATGCTATAGTTGATTTTCTTTTTCTTTTGTAAGTAAGCAGCTGTTTGTCTTGTCCTTATCAATCACATACAAATTTCTAGCTATTCTCTTCCAGGCTGCAACAGTATTGCCTTATTTACTCTTTACTTGGCAACCTATTTTTATGAATATTACCTTATGGTCTTCATTGCATAGTTGGTTGACAGATGCTAGATTATATCTGAGTCCTTCAATATGTAGAACATCTTTTAACTTTCCTCTTCCAATGTTTACTGACCCCTAACCATTGATGTTAAGTGAATCATCATTGCCAAACTTGATTATGCTTTTTCTTGACTTGTTTAGCTTTGACAATTTACTCTTGTCTTCTGTTATATGTAAAGTGCATCACTATTAAGGATCCATTGCTTATCCTTGTAGTCAGCTTTGAGTGCAATTTTAGCTATATTGGCCACCTCCCTTTTAGAAGATATTCCTTTTTTTGAATTGGCTGGAAGATAGGTTTATCCTTTTTCTTAGCTTTGATTGCACCACTTGTTTTCATTGTGCCATCGAGTGGTTTCTCTTGCTTAGGGAAAAGTTTCATGCAACTCTTGGCATTATAGCCATCCTACCTGCACCTTTCACATTGTTCCAAGTCTGCCAATGTAGCAAACTTGTTCTTTGAAACCACTAGTTTGGGCTTCCACCAACAATCCTTGTCAGCGTGTCCTTGCCTTATACAGTATGTGCAAGAACTCATGACAGGTGTTCTCTTTTGAATTCTGTATTGTCTCCCCCTGTATGCAGCATTGTATCTTCTTAAGTTAGAGACATATACTAGCCTTCTCTACCAGTAGTTACTCGCCTTATGACCCTAAACTCCACAATAAAGATAGTGACCTTGAAATTGCCTCTTCTTAAGTCTACTCACAGCTTGTTTTTTTCTGTTCATTACTGGTTATATAGGCAAAGTTGCTAGCTTTTTTGCTTGTGTGATTTTCATTTCAGTCACCTTCTTCTCCTTCTTTTGTTTAGTCGTAGCCCTCTGTTGGCTGACCTTTTTTTCTTCATTTTTGTTTGCCACCCTAGGTTGCTTTTTTAGATCTTTTTTATTCTCAACTATCTTCTCCTGAGTTACAACCTTCTCTTTCAACTTTCGTGGCAAATTCTTATTATCTTTAGGTAATGTAGCCTCAGATTGCTGCACTTTCTTTTCATTCTTCTTTTCTCTTGTAGAACTTGTTTCTCCTATCATTTCAAGCTTCTACAAGTTCTCTTTACTCCTTTTGAGTTGTTGCTGAAGTCTCAGCAACTTTTTCTCTATTTCTTCAATTTTTGAAGCCCTTGAGCCAAGCTCTATTATAAGGTCTTCACATATTTTGATCTGTTCTTCAAATCTTCTCTTCAAGTTAATATGTTTGGCCCTTAGTTCATCTTTTTATCTTTTTTCTTCAATATGATTTATGTGAGCTTTTAACCTTCTTATGGTTTTGCCCCTTTTGATTATCTCCTTTGAAGCTGCTTCTAACTTAGCTTCAAGATCTGGTTCTTCTTCATTAAACTCTTCTTCCTCTTCAGAGGTTGAACTACCACCTTGAACTGATGTCATAAAGGCATGCTCATCTAATGAGTCTTTATCTTCCTCCTCATTAGCTTCTTTTATCTTACTCACATAACTCTTGAATGAGCCTCTTTAGGTTGGCAGTCTTTTTGCTGGACTTCTTTGATTTAAATGATGGTTTTCTCCATCTTGAATTCTGCTCATCATCACCATCCTTATCTTGATCATCAAGTTTCACTTTACACTAAGAAACAAAGTGTCCAGTCTATCCAGAAAGATAACATCTCAAGGGCAACTGTCCTTTTCCCTTCTTAGACCCCTTTTGAACTTCCTTGTGAAGTATGCCAACACTTTACCTTTACTTTCTTCCTCCTTATCATCATTATCCTCACTAGATGATTCTTCCTTTTCTTTTATCTTCAAGTGTTTCATAGCTTTGAAAGCTACCTCCTTTGATACCTTCAATGTTGAGGAGCTCTTCGTTGACTTTATCCTCATCTCATATGCAATGAGATTACACTGGAGATCATGTACAGACATAGAATTGAGATCTTTACTCTCCTCTATGACTGCTATCTTTGAGGCAAATCTTTCAGGTAGAATTCTTAGAAATTTTTTCATAATAGATGAGTCCTTCTTGTTCTTCCTATGACTTCTCAGATCGTTTACAACATCAATAACTCTAGTGAAGAACTCCTGGACTATCTCATTTTTCTGCATTATAAGAGATTCATATCTCTCCTTGAAAACTTAAAGCTTGGCCCCCTTCATTCTGCTATCACCTTCATAAAATTTCTATAATCTATCCCATATCTCCTTAGCAGATTTGCAATCTATAATTTTAGCATACTCAGCATCTGTCAATGTTGAAATGATTATGTTAGATGCCTTCTCATTTATTTCAAACTACCTTAATTCCTCTAGAGTTGGGTCTTTACCTTCTTTTAGAGCCACAAAACCCTCATATATGGATTTCACCATATTCATGCCCATGGCTGCAAACACCACCTGTATTCTCGCTCTCCACATATGGTAGTTGGTTCTATTAAAGATTGGAACCTTCTTACTGTAAGTAGTGTTGGTGCTAGTACCGACATCCATTTCTCAGTATGCTGAACAATTTAAAACTTCTGAAATCCTTTAAACTAGTACATTAAGTTGTTAAACTTCAAACTGGTGAACCAGAGCTCTGATACCAATTGAAGTTCCCGAATTCACCTTAAGATCTACTAGTTTGTGATATTGAGAGGGGGGTGAATCAGCATCACCACAATTCGCAAATATGTGAACAACTTCAACCTTTTCTTAAAAACAAACTCTCTCTTAGATTTGACTAAGGTAGATCTATTGCTACCTACTAATCACAATAGTCCCCAAAGTCACCTTTCAGACACCTTGTCTATTAGGTCTTCGTTAGGTTATAGGTTGGCCGTTACTTTTGCTACATTCATACAATTCAATTCAAAACACAGAACATAAAACAAAGTAAGGACACACAAGATTTACATGGTTCCGTCAACGTGACGTACATCCATGGTGGTAGGAACTCTCCTTCTACCGAGACAATCCACTATACTTAAGAATACCAATTACAATGAATGTCTTAATCCTTTGCTCCTTTCATTATTTCAAATACTAAATAAGTACAATACAAAGAGTGTCACTTACTATGTCTAACCTTCTTCTAGCTTGTCTTGTCTCTGTTGAATTGAATGGCTATTTCACTACCGCTTAGAAGTTCACCATAACGTTCTTTAACCTCTCTTGAAGAAATTTGGAAATAAGTTGAGTTCTTTCAATGCTTTGGCAAATCCCTTCTTTAAGTTGTCTCACATAGCTCCTACTTTCACCATCTCACAGTTTCACGGCTTGCACTCATGCTTCTAGTCTGTTGTTTCACGTGTCACGGCCTGCCTTACACTACTGGTCTGCCGTTTCACATCTTATGGACTTCCTTACGCTTTTGGTCTACCGTTTCACATCTCTCGCACGTTTCTGGTTTGCACACTTTGCTAGTCTCACGTTTCAATCTAATAGGGCTTACGTGGAGGATTTATGTTCTTGCTCTTAAGTGGTGGATTTACTTTTTTACATACTTAAACCTAGTTGACAACAATTACAACCCATACAAGGCTGTGGGAAAACACTTATAAATATATCTATGTAACTGTTAAGAGAGGCATGTGCTACAGAAATGTAATAGAGAAATAATGTAAACAGTAAAAAAGCAGCCACAAAAAGAGAGAGCAAAAATAGAGGAAGAAAAGAGAAGGTGTGCTGCAAAATAAGAAAAGACGTGCTATAAAAAAAGAGAAGGCGTGTTGTGCAGAAAAAAAAAAAAAGACGGATGCTATCAAGAGGTTGAGGGTTTTATAGAAAATTAAAAAGAGAATGACAAGAGTGCTACAAAAAATGTGAGTTGTAGAAAAGAGACAGCAGTAGCATCCAAGAGGAGAGAGTGTAGCGGTGTCCAGGAGGAGAGACTATAATGGTATTCAAGAGGAAAGATAGCAGCAATTGCAACAAAGAGAAGGCAACAATGGTATTACGAGGGAGAGACAGCCTCCAATAGCAAAAGAAAAGGAGAGAACCTATTAAGGAGAGAAAGTAGTGATTACAGTAAGAAAAAGGCAACAATTGTAGTAAGGAGAAGGTAGCAACTGTAGCAAAGAGAAGGTAGCAGCAATAGTAAGGAGAAGGCAACAATTGCAATAAGGACAAGGTAGTAACGGTAGTAAGGAGGAGGCAGTAGTAGCAGTTAAAGGAAGAAGGATGAGTGGTTGTAGAAAAAAGGAGCTTGAAATAGCAAAATTAGCAACTAGCAGAGAAGAGAACTTGCAAAAAGAGGAACTTGTAGAGGCAGTAGGAGAAAACCTACAAAGAGCATAACCAAAAAGATGAGCTACAAAAAAGGAGAAACCTACAGAGATAGGAAAGAACCAATAGTTGAGGAGAAAACTGGTAGTAATAGAGATAACTTGCAGCAGAGAGAACCTATAGCAGAGATAAACTATAGAGGAGAGAACCTACAGAAAAAAGAACCTATGAAAGAGAGACAGTAACAGCAATGTAGAGAGCTTGTAGATAAGAGAATCGAAAATAGAGGAAAGAACTAGCAACAGAGGATACATAGGAGATATGGTAGTAGCAGTAGAAAGAAAAAGAGAGAACCTATAGAGGAGAGACTGGCAAAGCTTAAGTAAAGACCGTTAGTGAGGAAGGAAAAGATTAATTTTTCGCTACTGTAACCTTTGCACATTAAGTGATCTTTCTCATAGAAATTTTTTCATAAACTTTTTATATATTTCTTGAAAAAGGGTGGGAGACCCTTGAAGTGATCAGGAGATTAATCCTTTGAGTGATTAAGAGATCAACCTTTCTAGTGATCAAGACATCAATTCATTGAGTAATCAAGAGATAGACTCTTTAAGTGATTGGGAGATCATTATAAGTGGTTAAAGAGTGATCCTTCTGCAACATTAGCTATATCCCTTGATAAAAAGAATGGATTGTATGATTTACGAGTGATCCTATCACATTATGGATATAGCCTACATATTGAGGGTGAACCACGTAAAAATTTTGTGTGTTCTCAAGTGCTCACACTTGATTGATATCCATATAGCTGTTTTCACATAAAGAAGCATGATAATCATTGAATCATTGACTTTAATAGGTCACAGATGTTTAATCCATACAAATTTGTAAAAAATAAGCATGTCAAACTGATTTACCCCCTCCACCTTTTAGTGTGAGACCCTAGAAGGTCCTCATTAATAGTTGTGGCATGTCATTTTGGTCTTATCTTTTATCCTATTACTGTGCTTCTTGCAATGGTCATTCTTGTTCTTCTTAATGGTTGTCCATTCCCTTGTCCTTTCTTATAATGCTTATAATGCCATTTACATTTCAAACTAGAAACAAACTTTGAACTAATCTTAGTTTTAGCTATGTTCACTTGACCAAAAGACTTAATAGCCCTAAGACACTCTAATTCTAAAATCAAATGGTTTAAGATGTTTTTGAAGGACTTAATAGTCTTATTACGCATTATATTAATTTTCATGTGTTCCTAGTTCAAAGGAATGTAAAGAATGATAACTTGAACTTATTGCTTATCCATGAGGTTATGACTAACTACCTTAAGCTTTTTAATCATATTAAACATTACCCTTAGGTGTTGCATTATATAATGATATAACTTCTTCATACAGACATCAAAATTGATTGTTAACTCTCTTAGCCGACTACTCAATATACCCCAAACTTGTTTTTCAAAGCCAAACACATTGCTTGAGCAATCTTATACTCCTCAAACTCATGGCATGATATAATGACTTTTAACACTTCTATTTTATCTTTTTCAAACCTTAAAGTCCTTTTAGTCTTGCCTATATTGAGTTAAGGAACCCCTCCTAGGATCCATCATGACATGATTAATGACTTTTAACACTTTATGCTCTTTGAGAATGTACTGAACCTTATGGTGCTAGATGTCAGTTTTCACCGTTTAGCTTGTCCTCATTCTTAAGCTCATTAACAATATTCTTTATAGTCATAATTACAATAACCCTTGAGAAATTTATCAATGATTAGTATTAGCATTTTAACTATTCATTTTACACTAATATTGAAATAAATTAACAATAATCCAAAATTAATTAAAGAATCAAAAGCTCACAATGTTCCTAATCATCATTTTTTATATTATTTTTATTTCAATTGATGCAAAATTTAAGTTCTTAGGTAAAGATTCCCAGAATCTTACCAATCTAAAATCTCACTCTTTAGTTAATTTGTCATGTATGCAAAGTATATGTATTGAGTATCGAAGGTAATAATTAAACACATATAACAATATATAGACGTTTATAATAAAATTTTATATATATGGAACAATACTACAATAATATCATCCTTTACAACTAAGATTCAAATTCTTTTTGTTAAGCCCATCTTTGATAACTAATGTTTGATTTGTTATCAACAGTATCTTACATATTTATCCTTGTTGATTTGATATAATGAGTACCATTGAGATGTGTTTGCTACCTTTACAAAGTGTATAAGAAAGTAAAGTCACATGAAAGAGTAAGAAAGTAAATCTGCTGCATAAGAGCAAGAATGTAAATCTGCCACATAAACCTTATTAGGGTTTCATGGAAGAGAGTATATAAAGGCCTTGGAAGACAAAGCTAAAGGGGGTCGAAAAAACACAAGAGAGAAAATGTTGGAAGAGCAACTGACTGAACAACATAACCCTAAATGGCAAAACCACTAAACACAAAGAGAAGGTACACGACAAGAAGAAAGGGTAACCGTCCAAGCAAGAGAAATTGTCCAAAGGAGACAACCAACCAAAGGAGACAAACATCCAACCAACCATTCGGCCAACGCAAAGAGAAATCGTCCAAAGAGAGAAACTGACCAATAGAAGCTAAACGACAAAGTAATTAACCGGCAAAAGAGGTGTGGACGACAAGGAGGAGAACAACCAAGACAAGGTGAACGACAATAAGGAGAGCATTCTCATAACACTCCTATGACAAGTGAGACCTTGTTGAGTTGAAACCTTACAACAAGGAAGAAAAAACCGGCTGGACAGCAAGAGTGAACACACGGCAAACTAAAGGAGACCTTGGACAGCAAGGGAAACCAGGCAACTACTGGAAGGAAACCATGTGACTTATGGTAAAAGGAGAGGCAAATGCACCACTGGTAAAAGAGGAGACAGCACATATTCTGTAAGGGAAGAGAGGAGAAACCGTGAAAGAGGAGACCACCAGGAGAGCAAACCAAGCTACCCAAAGGTGTGAAATAGACAAGGGCAAACCAGAAACGTGCGTGAGGTGTGTGACCAGTAAGGTGTGCAAACCAGAAACGTATGTGAGTTGTGAAACCAACAAAGCATGCAAACCAGAAATGTGTGTGAGATGTGAAATGCCAAACTAGAAACATGAGGCAAGTCGTGATACGTGGAACGACAAAATAAAAACATGAGGTGAGCCATGAGACAGTGAGATCATGAAATAGGAGATAGGTGAGACTATGATATGTGAAAGCAAGAGCTGTGTGAGACAACCTAAAGAAGGAATTCGGTGAAGCATTGAAAGAACTCAACATATTTTCAGATTTCTTCAAAAGAGGTTAGAGAGCATTGTGGTGAACTTCTAAGTAGCAGTGAAGCAACCATTTAATTTAACAGAGGCAAGACAAGGTAGAAAAAGGGTAGACACAATATGTGGCACTTTTTGTATTGTACTTGCTTAGTAATTGCAATAGTGAAAGGTGTAGATGATTCAGACATCTATTGTAACTAGTATTCTTAAGTATAGTGGATTGTCTCGATAGAGGGAGAGTCCCTACCACTATGGATGTACGTTACGTTGACAGAACCACATAAATCTCATGTATCCTTACTTTGTTTTACGTTTTGAGTTTTGAATTGAGTTGTGTGAACGTAGCAAAAGTATCAGCCAACCCATAACCTAACGAAGACCTAATAGGCAAGGTGTCTGAAAGGTGACTTTGGGGACTATTGTGATTAGCAGGTAGCAATAGATCTACCTTAGTCGAATCTGAGAAAGAGTTCACTTTTAAGAAGAGGTTGAAGTTGTTTATATATTTACGAATTATGGTGATATTGATTCACCGCCTCTCAGTATCATAAACTAGTAGATCCTAAGGTGAAGTCGGGAACTTCAATTGGTATCGAAGCACAGGTTCACCAGTTTGAAGCTTAACAACTTGGTGTACTAGTTTGAAGGGTTTCAGAAGTTTTAACTTGTTAAGCAAACTGAGAAATGGATGCAGGTACCAGCACCAACACTACTTATAGCAAGAAGGTTCCAATCCTTAATAGAACCAACTACCATATGTAGAGAGCGAGAAGGCAGGTGGTATTTGCAACCATGCGCATAAACATGGTGAAAGCCGTATAAGAGGGTTTTGTGGCCTAGAAGAATGTAAAGATCCAATCCCAGAAGGCAGTTTGAGATAAATGGGAAGGCATCAAATGTCATCATTTCAGCATTGACAAATGTTGAGTATGCTAAAGTTATGGACTACAAATCTACTAAGGAGATATGGGACAGATTGCAAAAAGTCTGTGAAGGTGATGGCAGAATGAAGGAGGCCAAGCTTCAATTTTCAAGGAGAGATATGAATCTCTCATAATGTAAAAAAATGAGACAGTCCAAGAGTTTTTCACCAGAGTTATTGATGCTGTAAACGATTTGAAAAGTCATGGGAAAAACAAGGACTCATTTATTGTGAAGAAAATTTTGAGAATTCTGCCTGAGAGGTTTGCCTCAAAGGTAGCAGTCATAGAGGAGAGTAAAGATCTCAATTCTATGTCTCTACATGATCTCCAGTGCAATCTCATTGCATATGAGATGATGATAAAGTCAGTGGAGAGCTCCTCAACATCGAAGGTATCAAAGGAGGCAGCTTTTAAAGCTATAAAACACTTGAAGATAAAAGAAGAGGGAGAATTATCCAGTGAGGATGATGATGATGAGGAGGAAGAAAGTGAACGCGAAGTGTTGGCGTACTTCAGAAGGAAGTTCAAGAAGGGGTTTAAGAAGGGAAAAGGATAGTTGTCTTTCAGATGTTATCGTTGTGGCAGACAGGACACTTTGCTTCTCCGTGTAAAGTGAAACTCGATGATGAAGATGAGGATGATGATGATGAGTAAAATTCAAAATGGAGAAGACCATCGTTCAAATCATAGAAGTCCAGCAAGAAGACTGCTAACCCACAAAAGAAGAAGAGAAGCTTATTCAAGAGTTATATGAGTCAGAAAAAAGAAACTGATGAGAAGGAAGATGAAAACTTATTAGATGAGTATGCCTTTATGGCTTCTGCTCAAAGTGGTAGTTCAACCTTTGAAGAGGAAAAGGAGGTTGATGAAGAAGAACTAGATCTTGAAGCTGAATTGGAAGCAACTTCAAAAAAGATAATTAGAAGGGACAAAATCATAAGAAGGTTGGAGGCTTACATAAAACAAGTTGAAGCAAAGTCTGAGGAAGCAAAAAGTCAAAAAGATGAAATAAGGGCTGAACATATTGACTTTAAGAGAAGATTTGAAGAATAGATTAAAATATGTGAAGACCTTACAATAGAGCTTGACTCAAAGGCTTCAAAAATTGAAGAAATAGAGAAGAATTGTTGAGACTTCAGCAACAACTCAAAAGGAGTGAAGAGAACTTGTAGATGTTTGAAATGATAGAAAAAATAAGCTCTGCAAGAGAACATAAGAATAAAGAGAAAGTGCAGCAATCTGAAGCTACATTACCTAAAGAAAATAAGAATTTGCCATGAAAATTGAAAAAGAAGGTTGTGAATCAGGAGAAGATAGTTAAGAATAAAGAAGATCTGAAGAAGCAACCTAGGGTGGAGAAGAAAAATGAAGAAAAGAAGGTTAGCTAGTAGAGGGCTATAGCTAAACAGAAGAAGGAGAAGAAGGTGACTGAAATGAAAGTCACACAAGCAAAGAAGCCAGCAACTTTTCCTATACAGTAAGTAATGAATAGAAGAAAACAAGCTATAAGTAAACCTAAGAAGAGGCAGTTTCAAGGTCACTGTCTTTATTGTGGAGTTTGGGGTCAGAAGGCAAGTAACTGCTGGTGGAGAAGGCCCGTATATGTCTCCAACTTAAGAAGATACGATGCTGCATACAGGGGGAGACAATACAGAATTTAAAAAAGAACACCTGTCATGAGTTCTTGCATATGTTGTAAAAGGCAAGGACACACTAATAAGGATTGTTGGTGAAAGCCCAAACTAGTGGTTTCAAAGAATAAGTTTACTATATTGGTAGACTTGAAATAGTGTGAAAGGTGCAGGTAGGATAACCATAATGCCAAAAGATGCATGACACTTCTCTCTGAGCAAGAGAAGGCACTCAATGGCACTGTGAAAACAAACGGTACAGTCAAAGCTGAGAAAAAAGAGAAAGCTATTTTCAAACCAATTAAAAAGAAGGAATATAAAGCTAAAAGGGAGGTGGTTAATATAGCTGAAATTGCACTTAAAGTTGACTACAAGGATAAGTAGTGGATCCTTGACAATGGATGTACTTCACATATGATAGGAGACAAGAGTAAATTATCAAAGCTAAACAAGTCAAGAGAAAGCAGAGTCAAGTTTGACAATGATGATTCACTCAACATTAATGGTCAGGGGTCAGTAAGCATTAGAAGAGGAAAGCTTAAAGATGTTCTGTACTTTAAAGGACTCAGATATAATCTAGCATATGTTAGCTAACTATGCAATGAAGTCCATAAGGTAATATTCACAAAAAAAAGTTGCCAGGTAAAGAGTAAAGAAGGCAATACTGTTGCAGCCAGGAAGAGAACAGCTGGAAATTTGTATATGATTGATGAGGACAAGACTAACAACTGTTTACTTACAAAAGAAGAAGAAAATCAACTATGGCATAGGAGGTTGAGGCACTTAACACAGAAGAACATGAGGAAGCTAACCACTACCAATGCAATCAGAGACATTCTCGACCTTAGGAGAGAGAGAGAGAGAGTATGTTTGCTCAACATGCTCTAAAGGAAAACATGCTAGAAAGTAACATAAGACCAAAGAGTTCAGTTCTGAAGTAGTGCTTGACATTGTGCATACTAATTTGTGTGGATCGATGAGGACAAAAGGGTTGAATGGTGAGAGGTACTTTATCTTATTTGTTAATGATTATTCCAGAATGACTGCAACAAGTCAAAAGTTCTAAATTGCTTCAAGAGATATAGAAGATTGACTAAAAATGTGAGTGGAAGGAAGATGAAAGTATTAAGGTCAAATCAAGGCACTTAATTTACAAATGAAGTTTTCAAATATTACCTTGAGAAGCATGGTATTCACCATCAGATGGTAGCAGCAAGAACACCTCAACAGAACAGGGTGGTAGAGAGGAAAAATAGATATATGGTTAAAATGGCAAGAACTCTGTTGTTGGAATCCAAGTTTCACACAAGATTTTTGATAGGAGTAACATTTACAGTCGTGCACCTACTGAACAGAGTTTTACTAAGGCCCAATATTGATAAGACTCCATATGAGCTATGGAGTGGGAAGAAGACAACAGCCAAGTATCTCAGAATCTTTGGTAGCCTATGTTTTGTGAAGAATAAGAAGCAAAACTTGGGAAAATTCAATGCTAGGTCTGATAAGGGCATCTTTGTGGGATACTTAGCAAAGACAAAAGGTTACAGAGTTTTCCTGCATAAGTTAGGAAAAGTTATCACATCCAATGATGTGAGAATAATGAGAACTGGAAAATAATACAGAATGGAGAAGCTGAGGACAATGAAGAAGATGACATCAATGTAGATGAAAAATCAGACTAACCTAAAGAAAAGGATAAGAAGTAAGTTTAGACTCGGAGAAGAGTGAGTCTGAAGATGAAGAAAGAGATCTTCTTGTAACCAAGACTATGCAAGAAAGAAGGGCAAAGAAAATGTGGACTAGTGTTCATCAAGGATAGATGATCCATTAGTAAGGGTACAACAAGAATAAGAATTGTGGGAGCTACTGCTTTACTCTCACAAGTTGAACCTAAATATGTTGAAGAGGCTATACAAGACAAAGCCTAGGTCAAAGCTATCAATGAGGAGCTAGATCAAATTGAGAAGAATGAAACATGGGAGTTGGTTCCAAGATCCACTAACGAGTTGTTTGAAAGGCATAGATTGAGCCTATCTATGCAAATGCCTCCTTAAGCTTGAAGTTTAGGTGAATCCTTCATCTCTACTTTACAAGTTTTTCAGATTTGTAATTGGTTGGAAAATGGGGAGAGAAGCAATAGTTCAATGGGCTATTAAGAAAGAGGGAGTGCATATTTAGTGGGAGTTGAAATTGTTGTATGATGGCTTTTGTTATGAGTGTTGGCAATAATTACAAAGGGGGAGATTATTGTTCCCATAGCCTTGTATGGGTTGTAATTGTTGTCAACTAGTTTTAAGTATGCAGGAAAGTAAAGCCACATTGAAGGCCAAGAAAGTAAAGCCACATGAAAGGGCAAGAAAGTAAATCCACTGTGTAAAGACAAGAACATAAATCTGCCTTGTAAGCCATATTAGGGTTTCATGGAAGAGAGTATATAAAGGCCTTGGAAGACAAAGCTAAAGGGGGTCAGCAAAAACATAAGAGAGAAAACATTGGAAGCACAACTGGCTGAACAACAAAACCTTAACAGGCAAAACCACTAAACACAAAGAGAGGGTACATAGCAAGAAAATAGGGTAACCGTCCAAGCAAGAGAAATCATCCAAAGGAGACAACCGGCCAATGGAGACAAATGTCCAACCAACCATTCGGCCAACACAAAGAGAAATTGTCCAAAGAGAGAAACCAGCCAACACAAGCTAAACAACAATGCAATCAACCAGCAAAAGAGGTATGGACGGAAAGGAGGAGAACGACCAAGGCAAGGTGAACGGTAATAAGGAGAGCACGATCACAACACACCAACAGCAAGCGAGACCTTGGTGAGTCAAAACCCTACAACAAGGAAGAGCAAACCTGCTAGACAACAAGAGTGAACACACGACATTCCAAGGGAGACCTTAGACAACAAGGGAAACCAGAAAATGGCTGGAAGGAAACCGTGTTACTCATGGTAAAAGGAGTGGCAAACACACCAATGGTAAGAAAGGAGACAGCACACAGTCCTTAAGGGAAGAGAGGAGAAACCATGTAAGAGGAGACCACTGGGAGAGCAAACCAAGTCGCCTGGACATGTGAAATGGACAAGGGTAAACCATAAACATACGTGAGTTATGAAACAAGTAAAGTGTGCAAACCAGAAATGTGCGTGAGATGTGAAACGCCAAACCAGAAATGTGAGGCAAGCCATGAGATGTGGAACGACAAACCAAAAATGCGAGCGATCTGTGAGACCATAAGATGGTGAAAGCAGGAGCTGTGTGAGACAACCTAAAGAAGGAATTCGGTGAAGCATTGAAAGAACTCAATGTATTTCCAGATTTATTCAAAAGATGTTAGAAAGCATTGTGGTGAACTTTTAAGTGGTAGTGAAGCAGCCATTTAATTCAACAAAGGCAAGGCAAGCTAGAAGAAGGGTAAACACAGTAAGTGACACTCTTTATATTATACTTGCTTAGTATTTACAATAATGAAAGGGGCAGAGGATTAAGACATCCGTTGTAACTGGTATTTTTAAGTATAGTAGATTGTCTCGATAGAGGGAGAGTCCCTACCATGTAAATCTCGTGTGTCCTTACTTTGTTTTACATTTTGTGTTTTGAATTGAGTTGTGTGAATGCAGCAATAGTATCAGCCAACCCATAACCTAATGAAGACCTAATAGGCAAGGTGTCTAAAAGGTGACTTTAGGGACTATTATGATTAGTAAGTAGTAATAAATCTACCTTAGTCAAATCTGAGAAAGAGTTTGCTTTTAAGAAGAGGTTGAAGTTGTTCACATATTTGCAAATTGTGGTGATACTAATTCACCCCCCTTCTCAGTATCACAAACTAGTAAATCCTAGGGTGAAGTTGGGAACTTCAATGCTATTAGCCCTACCTTTTGCTACCAAAAATGATTAGTTAATTCAAATTGCTGGTGTTGTTTTGGTTGTAAAGAAAGCACTAGTTGTGATAACTAGTTATTTGTAAGATTTCCTTTTATGTGCCATGGATGAAATTTCTTTGACAAGACATATGTCATTGCTACCTCTAGGATTGCGTTTAGCAGTTGCACTGTAAGTCAATGATGACTATTGACCCTAAATTCAAGGAGTCAATGCTGACCATTAATTTTAAATTCAAGGAATCAATGCTAATCATTGATGGTAGGGTAATCCTAAATTCAAGGAATCAATGCTAACCATTGATGATAAGGCAACCCTAAAATCAAGGTATATAAACACCCATGCAGCTACCAAGAGATGTATGCTTAAGAAACAAAAAAAGAAAGAAAGGGGCATGGCAGAAAGAGAAAGAAAAGGGCACGATTGAAAGAGAAAGAGAGAGTGTATGGTAGAAGGAGGGTATAGCAAAGAAAGACAGAAAAAGTGCAGAAAACATGAGAGGTAAAGAGAAGAACAACTAGAAAAGAATGACAAAGAACAACCACCAAAAAGAAAAGGTGAGGGCACGATAGTGACTAGAAACTCAACAAGGTGAGCGACAAAAACACATTAAGAGCAGCAATGGCCAAAAGAAGGAGAGACAGTAGTAGTGACAGAAAGAAAAGGAGAGACAGTAGCAAAAACAAAAGAGATAACTATAGAAATAGGTAGAGAGAGCTGTAGAAATAGATAAAGCTTAGTAGAAAAGAGGGGAATGATGGAGAGCCTTTATTAGTAGAAAAGAAAATGCCTTCAGTAACAAAAATGAAAAAGCCTCTAACGACAGAAAAGAAAAGCTTTTAGTAACAAAAAAGAAAAAGTCTCCAATAATAAAAAAGAAAAAGCTTCTTGTTGCAGAAACAGAAAGAAAGAGGAGAGAACTTGCAAAGGAGAAAACCTATAAAGGAGAGAATGTGCAGAGAAGAAAGCCTACATAAAAGAACTCTTACAGAGGAGAAAACCTATAGAAGAGAGAACTTATAGAGGTGAGGACCTGTAGAGTAGAGAACTTACAGAGG
Organism: Ceriops decandra; assembly: GCA_020615895.1. NCBI lineage: Eukaryota > Viridiplantae > Streptophyta > Magnoliopsida > Malpighiales > Rhizophoraceae > Ceriops > Ceriops decandra. The sequence goes on along the minus strand of JAHLGO010000381.1, from coordinate 4,776,251 downwards.
ATACAATCTATAAAGGAAAGAACTTGCAATTGAGAGAACTTGTAAAGGAGAGAATTGACAAAGAGTTGAGAACCTACAGAGGAGAGAAACCTAGCAAAGGTAAAAGAGAAACTTAATAGAGGTAGGAGAGAAATCCTATAAAGGTAGGAGAGAAACCTTGTAGAGGTAAGAAAGAGAACTAGCAAAAAGATTAAGCAGAGTTGGTAATAAGGAAGGAGAGAATAGCAGAAAGAAAGGAGAAGATCAGTTTTTTACAACAACAGCTTATTATCACGACGAATCCTTTCTCAATACAAGTTCACTTGCAAAGCTCTCTTGTGCTCTTTCTCTTTCATTCTCTTAAGCTTTTCCAATTCGCTCACTTGCCTCTCACACATCTTCCACTGATTCACTCAAACTCTTCAAGATTGACTAAGTGCTGCGCGGGTTGGCACGATCTGAGCCTAACTCCATGACGTTATGCATTTAAAGAGATCTTTCTTAAGGAAGTTTTTGTTATAACTTTTTATGTACTTTTTGAAAAAGGGTAAGAAACCCTTGGAGTGATCAGGAGATCATTATAAGTGGTTAACAAATGAACCTTCCACAATGGTTAAAGAGAGATCTTTCCATAACATCAGCTATATCCTATATCTATTGTCACTTGGTCTGAATTTGTTTTAATCTGCTGTTAATAGCTTCACTCCTACTGCTGAAGGTGCTGTTATGATGCCTATTGATAAGAAGAATATAGAGTAAGTTGGAAGGGTTATAAATGCCTTATATGCCTCTTTATCAGACAAAGAATTCACCAAAGTGATGGGGTACAACACAGCTAAACAAATTTAGGACAAATTAAAGAATATTTATAAAGGAGATAAGGTTGTAAAGGAAGTCGAGATACAAATCTAAAGGAGCAGATTTAAAGATATAAAAATGCTGAATGATGAATCGATGGATGCCTTCTTTATAAAAGTAAAAGAAATTGTATGTTCCATTAGAAGTTACAGAGAGGAAATCAATGATGTTATTATGGTAAAAAAGATATTTAGAACCTTATCAGAAGCTTTTAATGTCAAAGTTTCCTCCATAGAAAATAGAGATTTGGATAGGTTGCCCCTAAATGATTTACACAACATTTAATGGTTTATGAAATGAGAATAACCCCAATGAAGAAAGAAAAGAAGCCTAAGCTAAAGGAGTTGGCCTTTAAGGCCATAAAGAAATCAACAATTAAAGAACAAGAAGAAGAAACCACTAGCAGCTTTGAAGTAGACAATGGTGATACTAAATTTGATAAAGTCATGGCATACATTACCAAAAATATGAGGAAAGAAAAAGGGAAGCACAATAAAAAATTACTTATGAAGTGCTTTAGTTATGAAGGCATTGGACACTTTGCCATGCATAGCCCAAAAGGAAAAGAAGTGAACCATGATGATGATAATGAGCCTACCCCAAGAAGGAGAACAAAGAAATCCAACAATCTTAAAGTTGGGAATTCAAGTACCAAAGGGAAAAAGAAACTTTTTAGATCCAAAGGAAGAAATTTCTTAAGCAAGCTAGATAAAAAAGATTTTGAAGAAGAAGCTGATGATGATTTTGATGATGATGCCATGGAAAATGTACTGGTTGCACAGGTAAATGATGAAAAAAAATCCAATGATAAGGAATTAGCTGAAAAGGAAAAGAAAGAGTTAGTGTAGCAACTTGATAATGAATTGAGAGCTTATTTACACAAAAATAGCAAGTTGGAAAAGGAGGTAAAGAATCTCAAGAAGTTGAATAAAAATTCTATTGTTAATAAATCTAATCTTTAAGTGAAAGAAAAGCAATAATTGAAAAGAATTAAAAAGTTGAATGTATACGAGGAAAAGTAAGGCAAAATACACAAAGATCTTGGCTTTAAGGTGGTTGCATAAGAGTGAGAAGTGCTAAATTTACAAGTTAAGCTCCATAAGGTTGAATCTAAATTGAAGAAGTATGAAAAGTGCTTTATACAAGTTGTGGAAGTAAGAAGAGTGTCCTTTTCAATAAATGCTATCAAGGAGGATGTTACCAAAAGTTGGATGAGTGTCTAGGCAAACAAAGACCTCATTCCATAGAGAAGAAAGGACTATATTAAAAAGCCAAATAATAAGGTAGAAGAGAAGAAAATTATGTTTGTACTTGAAAGCAAGCATAAAGAAAAGATAAAATTGAAATAAGTTGATGTTATAGAGAAGAGAAGCTAACCCAAGTTAAAATGGGTTAGGAAAGATGTGATGAAAACTCTTATTCAAAAGAGACTGGTTGTGAAAGTTGAAAAGAAGGTTGCCACAACAAGTGCTGAAGATAGGAGATATAAACTTGGTGAAAGAAGAAAATTCAGATTTGAAGGATTTTGTTGATGTTATAGTAAATATGGGCACAAGGTTAGTATGTGCTGGAGTAATAGGTTAATAATCAACAAGAATATGATGCAAGAGTCTAGAGGGAGACTCTATCGAGAAAGGACATAGCCTTAAATGAAAAGAAGTCAAATTCCACTAAAAAATAAATTTGATATATTGGAGGAAATTTGTGGAATAAGTGAAAAGACTAGACATACTGCTAAAGAATGTTTGACATAATTGTCAGCTCAGAGAATGCAAATGAGAACACCTACATATGCTCCTATATTTGGCTAAAGAAGAAGAAGAGGAAGGGCAATGGCAATGGTTGTGAAAGTTTCCTTAAAAGCTTCTAAGAAAGAAAAGCCTTGGATCTTTAATAGTGGCTGCTCTTTACATGTGATAGGAGAATCTAAGTTATTAAAGGAAGTAGAAAAATATGATAGAGGGTCAGTCACATTTGGCAATGATGGTGCTTTAAAAATTAAAGGTGTTGGTACTATTGAAATTTATGCAGAAAAGTTGAAATCAAAAGAAATGCTTTATGTTAAAAGGCTAAAACACAATCTAACCAGTGTTAGCTAACTTTGTGATAATGCTTATGAAGTTACTTTCAATAAGAGTGACTGCATGGTAAAAAGATTAAGTGATGGTGCTGTTTTTACAAAGGGAGAAAGAATAAATGGAAACTTATGCGAAGTTTCTAACAACAGAAACACATGCTATATAAGCACCAAAGATGAGAATTTGCTATGACATAGGAGATTAGGACATCTTGGACAAAAGGGGATAAACAAATTGTCCAAAAATAAAGTTGTGAAACATGTACCCAACTAAGAAGAGAAAGAAATACCATTTGCAGTACTTGTTAAAAAGGGAAGATAGTGAATGCCACTTACAAAAATGTGGAGATTCAAACAAAAAAGCCATTAGAGCTCATTTATTTACATATATTCACCAAACCTCTGTCAAGAGAAATGTTCCAGAAGTTAAGGTTGAATTTATGTGTTCAGCCACCTTATAAAAACTAAGGTATACCTTTAACCCCCTTTCCTTCCTTCTTCTATTATTCTTTGGATTAGTTATTAAAGAGGGAGATATTTTGCATAAATCCAAAAAGAATATGTATTGATCAACAAAGGGAGTAACTTGATAAATCCAAAGGGAAAATCAAATAAAAAGGGAGAAATTATTAAGGGAGAGAAGTAGAAAAAAAAAAAAGAGGAGTTAAAAATTGAGGTTATGTTTAATTGGTATCATTTCTACATGCAAAAAGGGAGATGTATAATTCAAGAGGAGCTGTGAATGTCAGAACTACTACTTGTACTTAAGTGCGGATTTACAGATTGAATGTATTGCCAATGAATCTAAAGAAGGAGATTGTTAAGCCCATCTTTGATAGCTATTGTTGGATTTATCGTCAAAGTATCTCACATATTTTTCTATATTGATTTGATGTTGTAAATGTCGTTGAGATGTGTTTATTGCATTTACAAAGTGTTGATAGCTAATTCATTAAAGGGTTAAGGAAGACAAAGTTAGTGGAATGTGATGAGAATGAAAAGAGAAAGCAAGGTTGAAATCAAGATGCTGCTAGCCCCACCTTGCACTGCAAAAAATGATAAGTTGATTTAGATAACTAGTGGTGTTTTGGTTATAAAGAAAACATTAGTTGTTATAACTAACTATCTATTTAATTGCACTCTATGTGGCACGGATGAAAATTTTTTGACAAGATATGTATCGTCATTGCCTCTAGGATTGCATTTAGCAATGACACTGAAAGTTAATGTTAATCATTGACTCTAAATTCAAGGAATCAATAATGACTGTTGACCCTAAATTCAAGGAATCAATGTTAACCTTTGATGGTATGACGACCCTAAATTAGAAGAATCAATACTAATTGTTAATGGTAGGGCTACCTTAAACTCAAGGAATATGAACACCCATATAGCTATCAAAGTAGGTGTGCTTGAAAAAGAAAAAGAGAAAAAAAGGGGCATGACAGAAAAAGAAAGAAAGAGTGCATGGTAAAAGAAGGGCAAAATAAAGAGAGACAAAAAAAGTGCAGAGAATGTAAGAGGCAAAGAGAATAGTAGTTAGAAAAGAATGGCAGAGAGCAACCTCCTAAAAGAAAAGGCAAGGGCATGACAGTGAGTAAAAATTTAATTGGGTGAGTGGCAGAAACACAACAATAATAGTGGTGGGAAAAAGGAGAGAAAATAGCAATAGCAGAAAGAAAAGAAAATACAGTAGCAAAAATGAAAGAGAGAGCTACAGAGACAGGCAGAAAGAGTTGTAGAAATAAACAAAGAGAGAATTGCAAAAATAGACAGAGAGTTGTAGAAACAGATAGAGTTGAGTAGAAAAGAGGGGAACAACAAAGAGCCTTTAGCAACCAAAAAAGAAAAAGCCTTTAGTAGTAGAAAAGAAAAGCCTTTAGTAGTAGAAAAGAAAAGCCTTTAGCAATAAAAAAGAAAGAGTCTTTAGTAGTAGAAAAGAAAAGGCATCCAGCTGTGAAAACAAAAAGAAAGAAGAAAGAACCTATAAAGAGTTAAGAACCTAAAGAGGAAAGAAACTCGATAAAGGCAGGAGAGAAACCTTGTTGAGGTAAGAAAGAAACGTGTAGAGGCAGAAAAGAAACCTTGTAGAGGTAGGAAAGAAACCTTATAGAGGAAAGAATCGGTAGAAAACTTGAGCAGAGACTGGCAGAGGTTGAGCAGAAACTGGTAGTGAGGAAGGAGAGAATAGTTGAAAGAAAAGTGATGATCAATTTTTTACAACAACAACTTGTGCAAATAAAGAATTCTTTCTCAAGGAAGTTTTTGTTATAACCTTTTTATGTACTTCTTGAAAAAGGGTGGAAAATGCTTTTAATGATTCAGAAATCATTGTAAGTGATTAAAGAGTGATCCTTCCACAGTGGTTAAGGAAAAATCTGTCCATAACATCAGCTGTATCCCTTGATAACAAAAGTGGATTATATCATCTAAAAGTAATCCTGTCACACCATGGATGTAACTCATATATTATAAGTGAACTCTGTAAAAATTCTATGTATTCTAGAGTGCTTGTATTTACTTGATATCCATATAGCTATTCTTGCATAAAAAAGCAAGATAAAATTAGATCATAGACTTTAATAGATCACAAAGGTTTAATTTATACAAATTTGTAAAAGTAAACATCTCACATTGATTCATGCCCTCCCCCTTTTAGTGTAAAATCCAAAAAGATCCTTATTACTTTTTTCAATTTATTTTTACATGGTTTAAAAGGGGTAATGTGCTTAAAGTAGAGAATTGCTTCCAAAATTCTTCAAATCAACGCATGCACACTAACTCTTGAAGTGTTTCCATGATGGATACATAGATTAATCTTATATATATATAAAAGAAACTTGCAATCACTAGATAAAATTGCACTATTTTTTATTAGATAATAATTCGTCTATTTCTGTTTCATAGAAGGCTTACTATGTTGTCCTTTTAAAATGAGGTGATTGCCATTATGGTTTGCAATAACTCAAAGCTTAATACCTTGTCTTGGAATCACTAAAGTAAACATAAATTAGTTTCCAATAAATGCTAAGGAATGTATTGAAACCATAATTTATCTTTGTATATTACCAAAAGTGGTAAGGCCTAAATTATCATGGTTGGATGTCTTGATTTCTAGCCTTTAAGTGGAAATTTATGTTACTTTTGGCTAGGTAAAACTAAAAGATACAATAGAAAAAGACTTAAGTATGGTTGGAAGCTACAATTTTATTAACAATAGTTTGGTATCAATTTAGTTTTTTAGCATTATTAGATAAGATAAAACAACCTATTTGTCATAATCTTGGCATCAACTTCTCCCCAAAGAATTTTCATTAATGTCTTGTAAGCATGTTGTTCTTGTATATCAATAGTTGAATTATTCTTATCACATAGAGTTTTGTCCTTCTAAGGGTAATTAAATAAATCAAAAGTAGACTTTTTAAAGTTAATGTTACATATTATATCTAAATTTATGTATCTAATAAGGATAAACTTATTAATCTTAAAACAAAGTCTCAGACTAGTAGAGCCTTCCAACTATCTTAATATCCACTTATTGCATTGTAATGCTCCTTACCAAGATTTGAAAGGAGGTGACTAATTATGCCAACTACATAAGCTATATTATGCCTCGTACATACATTGCATATATCAAATTTCCCACAACTAATGCATAAACAACTCTTTACATCTCTTCCTTCCCATTCCTTGTGGAAGAACTTTAGTGAATAGATAATCTAAAACATGTAACAATAGGAGTATGGACCATTTTAGCTTTATCCTTATTAAATCTTTGAAGCACCTTTACTTTTAGGGCAAACATAACTTCTTATTTTTCTTGTCTTAAGTAACTAACATGCCAAGGATTTTTTTTTACTAGTCCTAACTCTTTCACTGCAAAGGACTTACTCCACTCTTACTCTAAAATGCTAATTTTAGAAACATTATGATCAACAATAAACATATCATTAACACAAAGAAGTAAAATGATGAAATTATATTTAGTGAATCTCTAAAAAAAAAAAAAGACTTAAACTTCTTATACCATTATCTTGAAGCTTATTTTAAGTCATTCAAACTCTTTTTGCAATTTGAACACATGATTCTCTTTTTCTTTCACCTCAAAGCCGTGTGGTTATTTTATATAAATTTCTTCTTCCAATTCACTATAGAGAAAAGCTATTTTTACATCCATACTCAATCTCTAAGTTTTGGCATGCAACTAAACTTAACATAAGTTGGATGAATATGAAATATTTTCTTCTTATTTCATCATATAAACCCACTAATTTTTCAAATTCCTCTTACACTTAGGTAACCTTTCTGACTCATGAGTAGAGTTATTATGAAAGGATTTTATCTCATTTATCATAACATTTAGCTAATGTTGCTTGTGCTCATATTCAATTGCTTCTTTATGCAACTTAAAGCCCTTCCTTTTAGTTAACATCATAAACTCATTAGGAGAGTACCAAATAAAAGGCATTCGAATTCTGTTGGACTTTATGGCTAAAATGGAAGTTAAGGTAGGTAGATGATCTTTTATAAGATCATTAACATCATTAACATTTTGCATATTATGATCTTGTTGAACATTTTTATCATATTCTTAAACATCACCACGAAGATTAACTAAATCACCTAAAGGTGTTTAAGGATGTTGTTCTCATAGCCTTGTATGAGTTGTAATTATTGTCAACTAGGTTTAACTGTGTAAGAACGTAAAAGCCATATGGAAGGGCAAAAAGGTAAAAGCTACATGGAGGGGTAAGAACATAAAAGTCACTTAGAAGGGCAAGACAGTAAATTTGCCTCAAGTAAGCCTTAAATTGGAAGACAATTTTGTTGGCCAAAAAAAATATCGTCGAGAGAGAAAGAAAGAAGAAGACGCTGAAAAGGGGTTGAATGAAGAATAGAGAACAGAGGTCAAGGGACGGCCAAAAAGTGAGCAAATCGGAGCCGTCGACGGGAAAGAGAGAAGAGCAGATTGGTGGACGAAGAGAGAGAAAACACTTGGAAGAAAGAGAAAAGCCGTTGTTGGAAATAGCAATGGTTGGCACAAGATAGAGAAAAATTGAGAAGCCGTTGATGGGAAAGAGAGAAAACAAAAATTGAGCAAATTGGAGCAAACCGGCGGAAAGGAGAGAGAAAGACAACAATCAAAAACATAAGAGAGATAAAATAGTGTGATGGTAAGAGAGAGTAACCTGTGAGGAATGACACACCACCGGCACACCAGCAGTTGGCGAGGAGACAACAAGGCAAAATCAAGAGAGAGAGATAGACGAAGAGAGAAATAGCATCGGAAGAGTAGACAACAAATTTGCGACGGCGTGAGACAAACGAACAATACGATGAGGAGAGAACCATAAAACGAATGAAGAGAAACACACCACCGACGAAA